>PVKE010008484.1:37266-47684 GCA_004027555.1 Craseonycteris thonglongyai | reverse complement strand
AGACAGAGAGAAGGGGGAGGGCCCAGAACAGTCTCCATAGTTGCACATCATTGGTTTTCCACATAGTTTCATCCCACAGGTGGCGTGGGGCTGCACAGGGCAGGAACTGGGCCAGGGTAACACCCCAATGAGAACCAAACTGGGGGCACTCCCCAGTTCAGCATATGGGTCCGCACCAGCTGGGGTCGGGATTCGATCCTTGGTCCCCAGGGCTGCAAAGTGAGTGCTTAACCCACTGAGCCATCCCAGCTTCCCCTTCACCATTTTTATTTATCTATCATATGTCTGTCTGTGTGTCTGTCTATCTGTCTATCTATCTACCTATCTATCTATCTCTTTTTCACTCTACCATTTTTAGACTAGACTCCCCAAATTTGAAAAGAAGGCTACAATGTAGTAGTGATGCAAGAGCTAATTAATGACTGGAGGTTAGGCAGACATTTCAGGATTGTCATAAGACTTCAGAGGACTCCCTACTAATAAATGCCAGTATGTGTATGAGAAAAGCACTATTGAATCCTTCCATTCCCACTACACAATGTCTTTTATATTCTGGGAGAAACTAGTAAATTGGTAATAGTAGCAAATATCCTTTAGTCTTCCATAAATAACAAAGGGATGGGGGCAGGTTAAAGAACTTTGAAAATCTATCAAATTAGTGTGTGCATCAAAATTTCTTGAGGTAGAGAAACGAAGCCAATTTTTTCTAAACACCTCAATGGAAGAGGTCGTAAGTCAGTAAGAATATTAGCAATGGCCCTTAGACTTCTGATTGTATATGACTCTGGTCAATTCACTTAAATATGTCAAGAATCAGTTTTTTCATCAGTAAAGTAGTGATAGTAATACCCCATTACCAGTAATTCCCAGTTACCAGGAAAGAATGTCATGTAAGTTATGGAGGATAATGAAGGTGAAAGTGCTTTGGGAACCTCACAATTCCATACAAATGAAAGGTGCTATTGCTGTCACTTCTGCTCTGGCAGAATCTTCTTGTTCTGGACCTTTCTCTGCTAGAACCCAATGTCACGCCTCCTTACTTGTTCTCTTCCTCTCTCTTTTTGCCTCAGATTCCAGGGAGTCAGTCCATTCCTGAGCAGATCCACCTGACCTGTGAAGAAGAAGCAAAATATAACCTATTACAAAGACAAAAACCAGTAAATACAGACAGAGTCATAAATAATAGAGGATGAAATTATTAGATAAGACTTTTAAAAAGCTGATATGAATTGCTCAGAGATTTCATGGAAAATGAATACATATCATGAGAATAGAAATGGAAGATATACTAAAGAACCAAATAGAACTTTGTGGAAATGAAAAGTATAATATCTGAAATAAAATTATGATTTTATGTGATTACTAGCCTATTAGACATTGCAAAATAAAAGTCAGTGAATTTAAAAACAGTAATGCATTTTATTGTTAAATTTATTGGGGTGACATTGATTGGTAACAGATAGTTTCCGGGTGTACAAGTCCACATCACATCACCTAAGCCCAATAAATTTAACAATAACATTTAAAAAAAAAACACCAAAAAAATTAAAATATCTTACATAATTAACATTGAAGTCTCAGAAAGAAACAATCAAAATAAACAACAATAACAATTACAAACGTAGCATTGTAATGTAGGGTTTTAAATGAATGTGAAAGTAAAAGATATGACAACAAAAGTACAAAGGATGGGTTAACATGGATAAATAAAGTTGCATTGTTATAAAACAAACAAACAAACAAATAAAAAACAATAATGCAAACTTTCCAAACTGAAGCACAGAGAGAAAAAATAAACTTGGGGGAAAAATTGAACCAAGTCTTTGTGATCTGTCAGATAATATCAAACTGTTTAACATACTTAGAGTCCCAGAAGGGAACATAGAAACTTATTGAAGAAATAATGGCCAAATATATTTCAAATTGATGAAAACTATAAGCCATAGATACAAGAAGATCAGCAAACCACAGAGAGAATAAATACAAAGTGAACAACACTATACCATATCCTAATCAAATTTCTAAAAACGAGTGATAACCCACAGAAGCCTTTTAATTATCTTTTTAAATCAGCCTGCAACAGAAAAGGCTATTTTCACTCTTACCTTGTTTTGACCAGCTCCTTCCATGTACCCTCCTTTCCAAGATAAAACAGAAGAATGATATTGCCTAGGTCCTCAATACTAGCAATAAGAGTTGTTATGCATCAGGCAGTTCCCAGATGCCAGGTAGTCACATTACCTCATCTAACCTTCACCATAATTCAGTGATATGGGGAGCTATTATTATCCTTTTTTTTTAGGCCAAAAAGCAAAAGCCTAGAGAGGTTAGTTAACTTGCCACATACTGTAACTTGTGCTATGGAGCCACAGTTCAAATTCAAGCAGGGTGACTGACTCCAAAGCCCACCATGCCTGATACCACACCTGACCACAACCATGAAGGGCAACAAACGATTCTTAGGGAAAGTGGAAATACTGTTTGTAATTCTATACCACATAGCAGCCACAAAAATGGTTTCTTATTAAATCACAGCTTTTAGCTACTTGCCCCAAACCATTACCACCTCTTTCAAGCTTGAAAAAAAAAAAAGTCTTAGAAAAGCCTGTACTATGCTTACTCATTATGATTAGATCTCAAGGACTGGTAAATGAATCATCTGTAATTTGAAAAGCAATGAACTTGGAAACAAAAAACACTAATTATCAGCTTTGTGACCTCAGGCGTGTCACTCACTTCTCTGGGCCTAAATTTCTTCATGTGTAAACCAGAGAAAATAATAATTAATTATAAGGAATAATATAAGTGGAAGTAGTTTGTAAACTGAAAAGTAATACAAACTCGAGGAGACTTCATGTTTATTTAGGGAGGACACTTTTAAAATGGGGTTAAATATCTTTAAATTAATTGAAAATGTAAGCAGCAAGATCTGATCATTTTATTTTTTGTTACTGATGACTGACATAATACCTTTCATTTCTGACTAATCATTTTTATATAAAAATTTACTTTCTTTGGGGGGTAAAGTTTGAGACCACAGGGTTCTCAGGCCACTGGCCCTTGCCCTGCTGATACCTTAAAAATGTGGAGAAGCTGGGATGGCTCAGCGAGTTGAGTGTTGGCTTCACATCCCTGGGGACTAAGGTGGACGCGTATGCTGAACTGGAGTGTGCTTCCTATGCAGGAGGCCTCCAGTTTGGTTCTCACCACTGCCCCACTTTAGGCCCCTGGGTCGAGGGGGTGTGCCTCCCATGCTCGAGGCGGCCCCGCCCACCTGTGTGGAACGAAACCATGTCAAAAACTGATGACATGCAGCTGTGAAGACTGTTCGGGGCCCTCCCTCTTCTCTCTGTCTCTCTCTCTCTCTCTCTCTGTCAAAAACAAATGTATGCCCCTCAACCCAGCAAATCTGCTTCCAAGAATTCATCGTATGAATGAATATCAGTTTATCTAGCATTGTTTTTTAATAATATAATATTGGAAGCAACCAGGTAAGTAAATGTGTTCATTTGATAACATACTCTATGAATAATAAAAGCTATTCCATAAAAGAATGGCATATTATTGATCTGAAAAATCATTAATCTGGGAAAAAGAACTATAAAATGGTAAAATTTAAAAAGGAAGCTACAAAAATAGAAATATCATATAATCCAGCAATTCTACATCAGGGTATATACCCCTCAAAATTGAAAGCAGGATGTTGAAGAGGTATTTGTATACCCATCTTCATAGCAGCATTATTCATAATAGCCAAAAGATGAAAGCCATTGAACACCCATCAGCAGATGAATAGGTGAATATGTGTTACATACATACAATAGAATATTATTCAGCCTTCAAAAGAAAAGAAATCCTGACACATGCTACAATATGAGTGAGCCTTGAGAACACTATGCTTAATGAAATAAGGCAGTCACAAAAAGACAAGTACTCTATGATTCCATTTGTAAGAGGTACCTAGAGTAGTTAAATTCATGGAGACAGAAAGTAGAGTGATGGTTGCCAGAGGCTGGAGGGAGGAGGGAATGGGGAGTTGTTCAATAGATATAGAGTTTCAGTTGTGCAAGAGGAAGAGTTCTGGAGATCGGTTGCACAACAGCGTGAATGTGCTATATTCTACCAAATGGCCCACTTAAAATGGCTAATATGGTAAATGTTATATATTTTAGCACAATGTTTTTAAAAGGCAAGGATGAGTTAATGAGGCATATGGGAAACAGCATTTCAGGGGGAGAAAATCATGTTTAAGAAACATGCAAGCACTAGAGAGCATGGTATCTTCTGGGAACTGCATGCAATTCTAGATAGCTGGATGGACTAGACAATATAGGAACTCATACACCATGTTTAAGAATTTGGATTTTATCTAGGAAAACAATAGTAAGCTGATTTGCTTAAGATTGCTTAACAAGTCAAAGGCAGAATATTGACAGGATCACTCAGCTCTCTTGATTCCTAGGTTAGAGGATGTATGTTTGTGTAGATATATGATATATGTTTAATAATCATCTTAACTGAGTAAAAATCTATATGAAATGCCAATACTGCAATGTTTAATGTTTAATCCATCAATTGAATTGTAGCACACATTTTCTAAGGAATAAATAGCACTGAGACAGATCCTTAATTTTCTTTCATTAGAACTTGCTAAGCCCCTTTAAAACTAAAAAATAAATGTAAATTTTATTTTTAAAAAAGGAGGCTACAAAATAAAATGTGTGATGCTTTTCTTGTAAGAAAAATATATATGCATAAAAATACTAGAAATATCTACAGCAAATGTTGGAAGTTATCTTTGGGTTGTGCAATTTTGGTTAATTTTGTTGTTTTTTGTCCCCTGGTACTTTTCTGTTTTCTAATGTTTCTTCACTGAGCATATAAGCTGATGCTTATATGTAAGTAAGTAAATGTAAGTAAAGCAAAAGTAAGTCTAGGGTTCATTTTATCAGGTAACTAATTTTTTAAGAATGCTATGCTAACTTTGTTGATATAATCTTTTGAGCCCAGGAGCTAATAATTCCCCTGAAGGTAGGCTTGGACCTGCAGAAGGAGCTGGGAATGTCAGAGAGCAGCTGCTAATCCAGGAAGATCCTAGCCCTTCAGTGCCCACTTCTTTCCCTCCTCCCTTTTACCCTCCTTATGCCATATAACCTTTTCAGTCTCCTGCTCAATCAGGCTACCTTTCTAGAACTAGCACCTGCTTGATGAGATCACTGCCCAAATAGCCTGACATCTAGGTAATTAAGTACCCTAGAAGCAAAGTGCGCTGGGAACTAAGGTCTCTCACAAACAGGGCCAGGTTAGAGACCTAAATTCAGCTCAGAATTTGCCTTATGAAAGGAGTTCATTTTGGAGAAGCTTAAGGGGGGATCAAAAAGGGGGTGGGGGGGAGATATGAGATTGACAGAGAAATGTCAAAAGACATGAGAAGCTTAAAGGGGAGGAAAGATGGAGGGAAGAATAAAGGCTAAAAATCCCAGCCCTCAGTCCAGGACATAGTATACACTTCAGCAGGGACTTCAATGAGATACTTAATACAGCTTCTGATTATGAAGGTCACCATGGTATCACATGTAACTGGGAAGATTCTGACTCCTCAGAAAACAGAGAAATCTAGAATCCTAAATCTGTAATAATAGGAAAGATCCTCACTGTGCCTAACTTATTTCGGAATTTCCCAAACTTAGTTGCTGCCTTTCATCCTCCTCTTCCCAGTCTGGAAATTGTTCCACCTTTCTTCCTTTGTTTTTCGGGGCTCAGCCCAGGGTTTGCTTTCTTATCACATACTATCCTTAAGTTATCTGTATTGATTTCCTTCATTTAACCATGAACTGCTTGAAGGCAAGTAACAGGGTCCTAGTCATCTTTATAGTCACAGTACCTGGAACATAATAGGTGGTATTATATATTGCTTAAACTGAATTGACCTGATTAAAGAATTAAGTCTTCCTAGTTGCTAATGCTTTCACATTTCCTACTTGAAGGGAAGCAACTTCCCTAATAAATGAGATTGGTGCATTGATCAACCTCAGCTTCTAGCAACCCAACCTCCTTCTGTCTACTGTCACCTTCCCCAAGAGAATCCTGTACTGGCCCTTGGACTGGAGGGTTTTTCTTAGGGCAAAAGGACTAATGCAGTTCTGCTGCCAGCACTCGCTCTGAATTAGCTAAACTCTACTATCCTGTAATATAAATATCTAACTTAATCACTCCTCTAGAAAGCTATCTTTTACATAGTAGTTCAGAATTTTAAAGTAGTCTCTTCCTTCAGAATGCAGGGCTCTGAGCTAAGAGCTCACTCTTGCACAGCCTTCTCTCCATGACCAAATTTACAAGGTACTCAATGAGATTCTGTGCTCAGAGTCCAGATCTAGCACACAGTACAATTTTGCTGACCAGCCAACTGGTTTGGCTTTAGAAAAACAGCTCTACTGACCCCTAGTACCTTTATTCCTCAAGTGATTCCAGTCTTAAAATGGACAAGTGAATGGGCTGACCTCAGAGTCAGACTGGCTTGATCTTGACTTTGACCTGATCTGAACTTCCTGGCACTTTGGACCAGAACAGTACCAGTCACACCCAAGTTTCCAGTGTAAGGTAACAAGGCAAAGAAGGGAATCAAAGGCATTGGTCTAAAGAGATCTTCCTAAATGCTGTGTTTGAATTTTTATTTTCTCTCGATTTGTTAACAATTAACATGCAAAGCTAAGTGTGAATAGATAGCTTCATGAACAGAGATTAATGAAGCCTAGAGATCAGTCATAAAAATTGAGTACTCTCACAGCATTTCCTTGGAGGGGTCTTCAACTTAAGTTTTAGCTGCATTTCTTTCTGGCTCAGTGTGGAGTCACCAAACTGTAGAACAAGAATGATTCACCAAACAAGATTTTGCCTCTCTTTTCCTGGTGCTTCATTTAACTGGTTTATGCCTCAGAGTAAAGCTATTATAATGACATTATCTTTCTAATGAGCAATGGTGCAATGTTTTCCTGATGGCAATACCCAGAATTATGCAGCGCTTAAAAGCCACCATGACTTTAGGGAATACTCAATATTTTTTTCTATTGCAAATACCCTAGTCATGTTCAAATGAGTAAGTGTAATTATTTTGGTGTTTTTTCAAACTTTTAATTCTTTTAATAAATCATGGCTCGCAAAAGGAATAAGCATAATTCATTAGCAGTGCTAATGAAAATGTCATATTCGGTAAGACTTACCAGAATATTACCCCCTAGAGCAAAATGTTTTCAGATGCTTTGTTGGCCAACTTTATTAATGAAAAACCTTGTGATCTGGATTAGTAAATTGAACATAATTGAGACAGAGAGTGAAAGAGAGGAAGGGAGGGACAATCATCCTTAGACAAGTAATACAATTTTTTATTTAAAAAAAAATGTCTCTAAAAATAGTGTTATAAACCTTCAAGGGTACTAAAAAAATTTCTTTTTTTGTTTTTAAGATTTATTTTTATTGTTTTTTGACAAAGAGAGAGACAGACAGAGAGAGACAAAGAGAATGAGGAGGGCCTAGAGCAGTCTCCATAGTTGACAGCATTAGTTTTCTATATATTTTCACTCCACAGGTGGGCGCGGGGCTACGCAGGGCAGGAACTGGGCTGGGAGCCTCCTGCATAGGCCCTGGCAGGAACTGAACTGGGGGCACACCCCACATCAGCATATGGGTCCACATGGGCCCGAGCTGGGATTCGATCCTCAGGCTCTGGGGTTGCAAACTGAGCGCTTAACCCGCTAAGCCATCCCAGCTTCCCTGAAATTTGTTTTTAAATTAGAAGACTAGCAGGAAAAACATTACTACTAATAATTCTTTTTCTACTATTACATGAATTGCCTTGGCTTCTCTTAATTCATGTTTAATCAAGGAACTTTGAGAAGTTTGAAGTGAATAGTTTGCCTGCTACAAACCTTAAACAATGACTCAAGATTTGAATCTCTAATTCCCAAAGCTTCAGCTATGTAGTTTCCTTCTTAGACAAGTTTTGTCCTAGTATAACAAAATTTAGTTTTGTGCCTGGATCACTCTAGCATAAGACATATTAGCAGAACCTAATGAATGAAGCTTTTATTAAAATAGCAGACTAAACAGTTATTCTGATATTATTTTTGCTCCTGCCATTGTGGAAATAAATGATGACCATCTGAATGAAAACAGTGGCTATTTATTCAGTGGTTACCGGTACGTAGCTCGTGAGTCAGCTACCATCACTTGTGTTTGGTAGGGACTCAAAGGCAGGCAGGGGAGTAGGAAAGTTTTATTGTTGACATGGGAAAGCTGGAGGCAGGATGACTATGGCAGGGCATTTTATATGATTGATTTGGGAGCATATTTGGTTTTCTGTTTAGTCCTAAGTTAGAAGCAAGGGCAAAAAAATAGGGGGGCTAGCAGCCATTGACCAAGTCCTGATCATTCTGGACCAATTGCTGCAGAGACTGTGGTTTGGCTCCCTGAGTGGGTTGTTGGAGAGGCTATGGATCAGAGATCTATTGTCATATATAGTGTAGCCAATTTCTGTATATATATTCAGTCTCTCCACATATATAGCAGTCAACTTCTTGAATTGCTTTCTCATCTCCATCCCCCTTGCAATCTCAAAATATAGCAGTATGTAAAGTGATTTACCAAGCTATTAAAATCCAACTTTAAAGCGTGTGAGTCAGAGAGGGAGGGCAAAGATAGGCATGGAGAACAAATTTTACTTCTAAATTAAATGTATGTGTTTCTAAACTGTTTGCAATTTTCTTTTTAACCATAAACAGACATTAGCTACATCATTTAAAAATTGTATATTTTTTAAAAAATATACCCTTACAGAAAGTGTAAAATATAAACTAAGGCATACTAATATTTTAATACTGGATAGTAATAAGGAGTTATTTTATTTGGAGTTTTTATAGGGAAGAAACTTGACATTTTTCACTCTCAAAGGAAATTTTAGGGATTCGCACATATATTAAGTTGGAATGGTTCTGAGAATTGATTTTAAAATGGTCTACAAGCGGAACCACATTAAAACCTTCCTAGAGAGAACATCAGAGACCCTTAGCAATGGAGATTCTGCACTCTTGTCATTCTGGTCAAGGGATAGTTGTAGGAACAGCAACAGCATACATCAGCAGCAACTGGAGTTATCAGATTCTTCTCATCTACGTTTAGTAATGGAATTCTGCTTAAGGATTCAATGTGACATGGAAATCAAAGAGTATCACCTACCTTCTCTTTATATACATTTAAAAATAATCATTATCTTTAATCAAATTATTATTTTCAAATAGGTTTTAAAGGTCACAGAGTGCTAGAAATTTTACAGTAATAACAAAAAAGCAGTTTCTTGATATGTCCTCCCCTCCCCATTGCTCCCACTCTGAAGAGAAACATTCAATTCTTTTAGCTGTTTCTTCTGGAAGTTACTTCTATATTTCTAAGTAATACGAGTATAGAAGACTGATCCTGCTACTCAGTAGTTGATATATTCAATTGGTTTTTCATTATGATAGTTGAAACTTTTAGTTTACTGATTCTCTTTCTCCTATTACAGAGAATCATTTTTTAGTTAAAATCAGTTTTCATTACTGGGATTACAAAAATACTGTATTTTTGAGCCAAATAGTACATACTGATTATATTTTCTTTCTTACACAGTTTATTTTCCTGGAGTTAATAAGTAGATGTTATTTGTTTAGTTTTCTTTCAACATCTCCTTAAGTTTTCTCACCTCCTCTAACAGCTCTGAAAAAAACCTCTTTGTGCTATATTTTTCTATATAATCAAAACTATCAACTAGTTTACCAATTCCATGTTTCTCTTAAATACATTGATCCTGAAGTCCTCTAACCTTCCAATTGTACTACCGGTACCTCCTCTCAAAGTCCTGCTGCACAACTGTAATCCTGAAATTGTTTCCAACCACAATCTGGTAATTCCCTTCACTTATTTCATGTTGGATTCTGTTTCTTGGATCCCACGCCTCCTTTTTTGCTTTACAGCCTTGTTTTCCTGAAGCACATCACCTAGAAGCCTCCTGAAAAAGCAGGCATGGAAGAGAAATTTTTTCAGAGACTGAAAAAAATTTTTTAATTTCACCCATATTGACAATTTAGTTAGGCATATAATCCTGAGGAAAAGTAATTTTTTCTTAGAACTTCAAATGCATCATTTTACTGTCTTCTATCTTCCAGTGTTAATGAGAATTCTGATGCCTTTTTTATTTCCAATTCTTCGTATTTGAACTGTTCTTTGGTTTTGTTGTTATTTTTTATTTTCTCTCTGGAAGCATTTGAGAGCTACATTGCATTCTTAGTTTTCTAAAATATCACAATGATGTATTTTTGTGTGGGTCTTTTTCCATTAATTATTGCTGATTGCTGATGCTCAGTCCACTTTTTTTTTTTTTTTTTTTT
>PVKE010008484.1:0-37166 GCA_004027555.1 Craseonycteris thonglongyai | reverse complement strand
TATCTTTCATTATTATATTGTTCTATGTTTTGTTTTCAAATTTTTAATTTTGAAAACTATTTTCTTCCTTTTTGTTTATAGTCATCATGGATTCAATATCTTCTCTGAGGATATTAATTATAACTGATTTTTTCCTATATTCCTAGGATTGATTCTGAACTCATGTTTTCTTTGAGTTGTTTTTTATTTTCCTATTTTGTTCATTTTGAGTCTCCATCTTGCATAATGGAAGTAGTCCCCAAGTGTCTGGTTGCCTCTCCTGTTGAAAGCAGAGCTGATTGGAAGTTCAGTGTGCGTGGGAGGGGCTATTGACTGATCAGCATTCTTGAAGAGCAATAGGTGGCTAACCTGATTTTTTTAAAAACAGCTTTATTGAAATATAATTTACATACCACACAATTCACTCATTTAAAGTTTACAATTCAATGGCTTTTAGGATATTCACAGAGTTATGCACTCACCATTATAATTAATTTTGAAACATTTTCATTAACCTCAAAAATAAAAATCTCTCACTTTTGAGTCTTCTATCATTAACTCCTCACCTCTTCAAGCCCCTCAACTCTAGGCAAACATGAATCTACCTTCTGTCTCTATACATTTGCCTATTCTGGGCATTTTATATAAATGGGAACATATCATATGTGTGGTCCTTTGTCATTGGCTTCTTTCACTTAATATAATGTTTTTAAAGATCATCCATGTTGTAGCATATATAAGCACTTTATTTCTTTTTATTGCTGAACAGTAATTCATTGTATTTTATTTCAAATTTTATTAATCCATTCATCAGTTCATGGACTTTTAGGTCATTTCCACTTTGGACTGTTATCTGTCGTTAGGAACATTTGTGTACAAATTTTTGTGTGGACATATGTTTAAATCCTCTTTGGTGTATACATAGGAATGGAATTGTTGTGTTATATGATAATGGTATGTTTAACCATCTGAGAAACTACTAGGCTGTTTTCTAAAGTGGCTGCACCATTTTATATTCCTATCAGCGATGTATGAGGTTCTGATTGCCCCACAGCCTAGGTGGCACTTACAATAATAGGTATGTCATAACAGATGTGTCTTTCTGATTATAGGCATTTTAGTGGGTGTGCAGTTGTATCTCATGTTTTTATTTGCATTTTCTTGATGGCTCAGCCTAATTGTTGTTGTGAACCTCCTACCTATAAGTCTCTTTCATCTTTTTTCCTCAGGCAACTTAGTTTTTCTGTCTGGAGGATATCTGTGCAGCTACGGCTCCTGGATCTAAGAGGAGGAAGGGGGCTGGTGAGGGAGAATCTCTGTGTGCAGACTTACTCTCATTCTCCAGTTTTGAATACTGTAACTCATCACCATCTTCTGTGTCTGGTGTCCCAAAATCCAAAGCCTCTCTTTATCTTCAGTAAACAAACTCCTGTCTTTTGCAGGAGTAGGGAAAAGTGGTCACATATCTGAGTGTCTCACTTCTCTTTCTACCTGTATCAGTATTTAACCATTCTCTTGTTTTCAGCTCTTTCCCACCATTTCTAGCTACACCTCATATTCATTGGTATCTGGAACCTCTATTTTTTTAGCTTTTTTAGGATTCTTCAAGACAAGTGTACCTGCTTTTTTATTTTAGATTTAAATATTTAATTAAAAAATATTTCAAATAGTCACAAAAGCACACAGGGTAGATAGAACAGACAATCTTGTATTTACCATGCAGGATTAACATGTTAATACCACACACACACACACACACACACACACACACACACACCACTTTTTTTTTTTACTTTACTTGGGGGTTTTTTGATACCTTTTTTTTGAGGGAGTATTTTCTACTCCCCCAAACCCCAAACCAGACACTTGAATTTAACCAATTCTCCACTTACTTTTTGTCTTTTGGGGGTTACTAAGCACTCTTATTTTCCTTAAGGATGGAGGAACAATTTTCTTCTTGTTCTAATATTTTAGGATTGATTTTTTTGAAAGAAAAAGTAATAGAGACATAGCTTTATTCTGCTCCCTTGAGCAGAACAAATTATTCTCTAAATAATTATGATAGCACTTCTTATTAAATATTTGCTCCTCCCTTATTCTTAAATTATTTTATTCACCTTCCTTAGCAATTGATAATGCCCATCCCTTTTATTTTGCTTTTGTGGTTATTATTTTGTTGTCTTCTACCAGCTTTGGACTTGGCTTTATTTATTTAGATGGTAATTTGAAATTTGAAATGATATTCAACTTGCAAAAACTTTGCATGGTTTTTATTTATTTATTTTTATTTTATTTTATTTTTTGCAGGGTTTTTAAAAAGCATATTTACAAGTTTCCTCAGCTATAACCCACTTTATTTATAAAAGGTAGAGAATGTTTTCATTATAAATAGTTTATCTCAGTTGATAAAATTATCTTATTGAAGAAATTATTCTAATTTAAAGAAAATTTAAATGGAAAGTAAAATTTAAACAATTATTTGCCTTTATTCTTCTTCTTGTGAGCTTAAAATAAGTGGGCATTAGTAAAGAAATTTGGGGTGATACAACATGAGAAACAGGCAAATTACAGCATTATTGAGTGTCATTTCCCAAAAATTAAAGACTGGCACAGAAAGCCTTTGGAAGACCGCGGCAGTTTTTTGTGCTAATGAAGATTGGTCACTGGACTTAATCCACATCCAATTATAAAAAAGTCTTTTGTCTTCTTTTGCTTATCAGAATTCATTAGCCAAGCCACATCTCAGAAAAGAAATACAGATGACATTCTAAAACTCTAATAGTCTTTCTTCAAATTCCAATTAAGTTTCCAAGTTTGTGTTCTTCACCTATGAAAAGATAATCTAACCAAGAGCCCCACGCAGAGCCTTCTTTGAATAGATACTGGTAATTCTCTTGGCAGAGAGTGGGATGAGGAGGTTGTCTCGTGTAAGTAGATTTTAGTATAATCCTAAGGATTTTAATATGGGATTCTACGGTTCTGTCAATACCCTGGGCTCTTCAAAAGCAGAAAGGCAAATTTGGTTAAACTTAGAAATGTATCTTTAGAAAAGATTATGAATTCCCACTCGCTCTCCCCACTAAAAGGATGATCAATTGTTTCTGAAATGCCAGTAGCATTCCTCTATCAGTGAAAAGTCCTTGGAAAACTGTGTACTAATACTGTCTGGGAGATTTTCTGGAGTTTACTT
Source organism: Craseonycteris thonglongyai (assembly GCA_004027555.1). Classification (NCBI taxonomy): domain Eukaryota; kingdom Metazoa; phylum Chordata; class Mammalia; order Chiroptera; family Craseonycteridae; genus Craseonycteris; species Craseonycteris thonglongyai. The sequence continues at coordinate 33,997 of PVKE010008484.1, read as the reverse complement.
CACATTTCTCTCAAATGAGATGATGGTACGAGAGGTGTGTGAGGGCCAGGTGAGATGTCCCTCACATCTGTGAAACTGTTCATTCATACTCAAAGGTAAAGGAAGATGAGAAAGAAGCTACAGAGTTTTAGTAAGCATCTTTGCATTAAAAAAGAATTCATTCAGTCATAACATACAAATAATTAGGGTGTGGATAGTCCTTTGTGATCAGAAGTGACATTTCTATTTCCATCAAAATTATCTCCACTGTAAAAGGCATGAAAATATATGATAAATAGGTAACACTAGTCTATAACTTGTGCTTTATTTTATTAGAATCTCTCAGTGTCTCTGTCTTTTAGTATGTCTTTCTGACTCTGTCTTTATTTCTGTCTCTCATACACACACACACACACACACACAATATTTTTTGTTTGCTTATTTGTTTGTTTGCTTTTTTTTAATTTAGAAAGAATTCAAGTAGAAGACTATGTAGTTTAATGGAAAAAACAGTGAACTAATGTTCAGTCTCAGCTCCATTACCAGCTTAACAGTGGTATCCTAGACTGGGTTATTTATCTTGTTCTTCCTCAGTGTCCTCCCCTGCAAAGTAGGAGATTATAGCCAATAAGTTTATCTCATATGTCCTTGAATACTATATGAAGGGGTATATCAGTATGAGTGCATCAGTTTAAATAGGAGGCAGTTATTGGTCCTACACCTACATAAGAACCCATTACACCACAATATAAAAATTTGAGGATGGATCATCCATTAAAGAGCATGAGTTCAGTGCCAGTTGTCATGGAGATGGGCCACTGTCCACATTTTAGTAAGAATTGGTTTCAACTTGTACTTTTTATTCTGGTAAAAATTATCTGTGTAGAAAGAGGTCAGTCCTGGTACTGCTTAAACTGGGTAGAATGGACTCTTGATGTAGATAACATGGAGATACCAAAGGAGAGACCAACGTTTCAAGTGCTTAAAACTGTGGTTTCAGAGGACACCTTAGTCCAACCTTCTGGCCTGGGTATCTGCTCCTTCTGACAAGAAAGGCTTGCTGGATTCTTTCAGCCTCTGCTTGACAGGAAATACCATCATCTTGGAGTAGTTCTTTGGAATTTTGAACAATTCTGACAAATCATGTTAAAGAGGAACTTTCTGTATCCCTGTAATTTTCATCTAATGGTTTTAGTCCTGCTCCCTGAATATACATAATAAGGCTGTTTGAAGAATGAGGTCAAGCTCCATGGAACCCCCTCTTTTCTCAAAGAAATGGCCTTAGATTCTAAAATTGTTCCTCTTTGGGCAAGATTCCATATTCCCTACTGTGCTGATTACTCTCTTCTTTCCAGATGCTGGTTTGTCTAGATCTCTCTTAAAGTGTGCTACTAGGTAACGCCCTCCCCTTCCTGCTGAGCATTTTGTGGAGGTCTGACCAGCGTAATCACTTCCATCATTCTTAACACTGTTCCTCTTCATGCAGCCTAAGCTGCCATAAGCATTTTCAACAGCATCGAATCCTTTCCTTTAGTGAGTGCCTTGGCACAGGCAGCACACTGCTATTTTGCCAAAGTGAGATCAAAAGATGCAGTAGAGTCTCGAAGAACCTGAACACCTTTATGGATGATTGGCTGGGGACCTGGATGGGGAAGAGGAAAAAGACAGAAATGTGGAACTATAAAGGTAGCTTAGTTGGGATGGTTGGAAAGGGAAGGTTTAGGACTGAGATAAAGTTAACTTGGGGCTGAAAAAATTTTATTGTTGTTTGTTTTTGTTTTTTAATGAGGAGGTTGGAAAAGTAATCAGATCCTATACTGGATCCCATTCAATGGCAGCTGCTACCTGTATAAAGTAAGAAATATTTCAAGGAAATAAAAGTTATTTGAAAAAATCCAGGTGTCATTGTTTTGTGTGTTTCAATGATGTGGTAGCCAGCCTCCAAGATGACCCCTAGTGATGCTTTCCTCCTTTGTATTCATAATTTTCCAGCAGACCTAAATAACCAACAGCACATTGTGGAAATGATGGAGTGTTACTTCTGAGATTAGGTTATAAAAGATGTGGCTGCTGCCTTGCTCTCTTGGATCACTTGTCCTGGAGGACATCAGCCATCATGTCAAGCAACCCATAGAAAGATGTTCAGGGTGAGAAACAGAGGCTTCCTGTCAACAGGCAGCATCAACTAAAACTGCTAGGCTCACTCACCTAGCAGTATTAGCTAGGTAAGTGAGCCATGCTGAAAGATTCTCCCTTAATCTCAGCTCAGTCTTCAGATGACTACAGCCTGATAGACAGACAGCTTGACTGCAATCTTTTGAAACCCCCAAGCCAGAATCATCCAGCTAAGGTCCTCCTGAATCCCTGACCCACAGAAAGTATGAGATGATGTTCATTGCTGTTTAAATTACTAAATTGCTAAGTCTTAAGCCACTAAGCTTTGAGGAATTTGTTATGCAGCTATAGGTAACTAATACAGGTGGATAGAAAGGAGGAATAGGAAGTATAGGTCCCTCATACTAGGCCTGGACTTGACCTGTCTTCTAAGGGCTTGGCTGAGCAGGTGCACTGTTTTAAACAGGATGGAAAACAATGGTACTGTCCCTTTCCAAATGGTTTGTATGATCAGCCTAGTCTCACTGGGCTAAATTCAAAGTGTTAGTAGGCTGGCCATACATCCTGTTTGAAATGGGACTGTACCGTTGTTTTCTGTCCTGTGTAAAATGGATATCTGGTCAGCCTACTAAGGGTGGAACAAGTGGTAGCTTCATTTCTACTTTTGGACACTGCTAGCAGCCACATGGGGCTAGAGGATGATAAGAAGAAAAGGCATCATGACGTCTTTTCTCTTTTTCATTTCTCTCCCTTTATTTTTAGGGGAAGACAAGGATGACATTGAGAACTCACACAAATTTTGTTTTTGGCTTTTCAGTGGTTCCTGGGAGAAGCTGCACTGGCCTTTATCCATTTGCTACTAGGCTGTGGGTTCTTGAGAGCATGTCTTAGATCTTACTTATTTCTATCTGCATTGCCTAGCAAGTGAACATTTATGAACAATGAATGATAGTAAGAGGGAGGGCGAAATCCCTTCCTCCTACTCCTGAATTCTCAAGATTTCATTCTTAGAACAGAATCACAGTTCATTAATGATTCTTGATAATAATAGTATGCCTGTCCTCAGCCATTTTCACTATTTAAAAAAACACACCTTATTTCACTATTTTAAAGACCCTTATATTTAAGCTCCTTGCTTTTAGGGGCTTCCTTTCACCTCTCCATCCCATTTCTTCTATGAAATGTTGCTTTAACTGTTGCTCAAGCTCCCAGGATGCTTGATCCAGGATTGCATAGAGATCTGCTGCCATTATACCAATATACCACTGTTGAGTTGCCTTGAAATCACAGTGGAGGGGAAGCTGGAATGACTCAGTGGGTTTAGTTCTTGCTTTGCAGCCCTGGGGACCTGGGATGTAGTCCTGGCTCCGCATGTGCACACCCATAAGCTGAGCTGGGGTGTGCTTCCCATGGGGAGGCCCCCAGTTCAGTTCTCACCACCAGTTTGGCCCCTGGCTCAAGAGTATGTGCCTCCCTTGTGGGAGCCCCCCACCCCCCGCCCCACCTGTGTTGAACAAAATCACGTCAAAAACAGATGATGACTTGTACAACAGTGGAGACTGCCCTGGGCCCTCCCCCTTCTCTCTGTCTCTGTTAAAAACAATAAAAATAATAAAATCTTAAAAAAGAAATCAGAGGAAAGAGCCCGGGCTGGAATGGAACTAGGAGACCTATTATATGTCCTTGGGCAAGTTGCTTCCCTTCTCCTTGACTGACTTCAGTTTATCTTAAACTGAGAGAGTGGATCTAGTGGGTTCTCACGAATTAGGATTTCAAGGTGTAACCCCAAAGTGAAACCAGTGGTCAGTATATTTCTGAGTAACTGACGATTACAGTACAAGGTTCCCCAGACTTCCCTTTTTATCCCAAGGATATGGCCTCGGTGAAAGGATGGGAATTCTTTCGTTTTGAAAGACACGATCTCCGTGTTTCCAGTTTTGTAAATAAACTCTGGGTGACCTTGGGTAAATTCTTTTCACTGGACCTGTTATCTAGAAGGGGCTCGAGGACCTGGACAGTGACTCGTATTTTTTCGCTAACCTGGGTAGCTGGCCCCTGAGCGGAGTCCCGGCCCGCCCGCAGTCCCGCTCCAAGGTGCAGTCGAAACTTAAACCAGCTGTGCGAACTAAGGGCGGTTCGGCTTCTTCGGAAGGGGCTACAGGTGAGTTCTTAAAGGGGCCGCCTCAGCTTGGGAAATACCTGAAACCGATGACAGGGCAGGTGACGAAGGCAAACGGGGCGGGGGGATGAATGAATGAGAGTGAAAGAAGGAATGAATTTTCTCTTCCCACCGTTAAATGTATTCATGCGTGGAATGAATCACTTAAACATCCTCTAGTAAAATCCTCAAACTTTTACCCAATTAACCAATCTCCTTATTTTATGTGCCCTTCTTTAACTGACACCCCCCCACACACAAAAAAAACTTTTACTGAACAGTATCTAAAAAGATCGGTACGAAGGGGAGACAATGCAGAGATAGCAGCCCCTGCCCAAGCTCCCCACTTCCCCCTTCCCGGGCCCCGCCCGCTCCCGCTCCCTAACACGCGTGGGGCAGTCAATCCCCCCCCCCCCCGGCCGCCTTTCTTGCTCGGGGTTCCAAACCCCGGGGCGCCAGGCACGGAGTTGAACACAGCACGCGTTTAGTGAGGTTAAAGGGTGTCTCGGAGTGTGTGTCTTGGGTCTGCTATCGGTGAAGTCGTCGTCTCTCTTCGGACCCTCCGAGCCTCCCAGGCTTGGCGCGCTCCTGGCTCAGAACGGCTGGATCCACCGATGGGCTAGGACGAGGTAAGGGCGGTCTCATCCAGGGCCACCCCAGACCACCTGTAGAGTCTGTGTCAACTCTTTGTCCCCAGAGCCCCTTGAGTGGCACCCCTTTAGGCGAGGGGGTTCACTGGGGATGCTCCCTTGGCCCCGGTTCAGTGCCCCAGCCCCCTCCTCGCCCTCCTCCTCCTCCCAACCCAAAGGTAGCAGGCGCTGAGAGCCAGGGGCTCGGCGCGAGCCGCCTCCTCACTTCCCATTGGCTGAGGGCGCCGGGGACGAGGTCACGTGGGGGCGCGGCAGTCCAGCTCCGGGGCCGCCATCTTGGCGGAAAGTTTGGGGGGAGAGCGGTTGGGGACGCCGAAGGAGGCGAGGTTCCGGGGGTGTGGCGGCTAGGAGCAGAGCGGGCGAGCGGGCCAGCTGGTTGCGGCGAGCGAGGAGGCGGCGGCGGCAGCCGAGGAGGAGGAAGAGGCGGTGGGGGTGCAGCCGCCGAGGGGCGCTCCTCCCCCGTTCCCTCACCCCCCTCAGCGCAGCTCGCTGAGCCCCGGGCGGGGCGGGGTACGTGGAGTGGAGCCGGGCGGGGGGGAACCGCCCCGAGTTGGGCCGCAGCGCACCCCCGCTCCGAGGGCACGCCGCTCTCGGAACTTTGTGGCGGCGCCGCAGGTGTGGGGGCCCGCGGAGGTGTGCATGTGGGGCACCAGGGCGTCGTGGAGAGCGGCCGCTGCCCCGTCCGGCCCCCGCTGGAGTAGCCCGGAGGAAGCCAGCCAGGAGGAAGGCAAGCGAGAGGTAGGGGCCCGGGCAGGGCGGGGTGCGCGCTCCGCTGGTCCCCTCTCCGCGCACCCTGCAGCCTTCGCTGCCGTATGGGCTGAGGGTTGGAGCAGGTGGGCTAGTAGTCATACGCCCAGAGAGGGGTGGCCCCGTCTAGGCATTTAGTGCCCTTTGGAAGGGGGGCAGCTTTCAAGGAGAATTTGGAAGCCGACTTTGGTCTGCTCTTAATGGGCAGAGGTAGCCACCCCTAGGTAAAGCTTTTCTAGATTGACTTGACATTGCTGGATTTTGAGGAGCTTCCTTTCACTTGGGGAAACTTTGCCAGGTAGGCTTTTCAAACACGGTTGTGAGTTTTTCGTTTTGGGATTTAGGAGAAAATCCTAGTTTAATTATGATTGTATTCTCTTAATTCTTTTTCCTTTCTGCTTTCTGCTTTTACAGGTGTGTGCCCTCTTCCTGATTCTGGAGAAAAATGCCTGTCCGGAAGCAAGGTGAGAATTTATTTCGGAACTCACTTGTGGATGTCACTTGCTTTTCTGTATGTCTTTTTTCTTATTGCTGTGTTTTTTTAAAATGTTTGTGTAACTGATGAAACAGCACAGTCTTAGCCTTCCTACTTAGGGAATCAAAGTGTCACATCATTCAGAAGATGGAAACATTTATATGTTTATCAAACTTTCTTCATTATCAATTCTCTAGTGACTAAAGAGGCAATTAATTTTTTTTCCCTCTGAAATGTCTTCAGGTACTCTGAATTGGTGTTTTAACATTTCATTTTATTATTCTTACTAAATACTATTTTATGTAGGATACTGGCTAACAGTATTTTGAGGCACTTAAGATTTGGATTATGACAGATTGTAGATAATCTGCTTTTGCATATCAGATCAGTTGAAACTGCGTTACTGTTACTTTGATCAAATGATCATTTATTGTGGTAGACTACCAGTACATATTTATTTCAAACTTCTCACCTTCCTCCTTTTTCTACTGTGACATATGTTTAAAATTTTTTGGCTCATTCTAAGGAATTTGTGTATACATGAACATAGTAGCTTTGAGTGACCGGGAGGATTTTGGGAATTTTTTAGATGTCTTACAGAATCATTTGCTGTATAGCTAGTGTGTAATACTTTCTTAAATATATAATTTTATATAATTTATATATAAATATATAATTTTAATCAGACTCCCTTTTTCTTCTCAGATACCCAGAGAGCATTGCACCTTTTGGAAGACTATCGTTCAAAACTAAGCCAAACTGAAGACAGACAGCTCAGAAGTTCCATAGAACGAGTTATTAGCATATTTCAGAGCAACCTCTTTCAGGCTTTAATAGGTGGGAATTAAAACTTTATTTGTGACCATTATGTGTCAGCCAGGCTTAATGCTTCTCTGAATTCATTTATTTTTAAACTTAAGAGAGTGATGTACTTGGTTCTCTGTGAGGCATTCAGTAACTTGAACATCCATTGAGTTGTATATTTTGATGGACCAATATCCTTTTCAAAAATATCTAAGAACCAAAAAAGCTTTAAGTATGATTATTTCAGTGGTCCTGGAAAACAATGTACCATGTCCTAGCATTAACTATTAAAAGAGGGAGTAGTTGTAAAATGTTTCTGGACCCAGAAAGTAACGAGTAAATAACTGTTAGCTTGTTTCTTTATTTGACTTGAATTTCTCTGGAGTCCCTGAAAATGTTTGAAGAGTTTTGCTATGTTTAAGAACATTCATTACCTTAACATAGACCTCTGTTTAAAGTTGGAATTAGAATTTTAGACCTGGAAAATGGTCTTAGTGATGATTTTGTCCAATCTTATTTTACAGACAAGATAATTGAAACAGTTTTATCCTTAACTGTAACTTAAATTTGAGGTGGTGCATTGTTTTAAAGGAATACTGGACAAATAGTGAAGAGTCCTGAATTCTATTCCTGACACTGTCATTAATTGAATGATACTGTACAAATCATTTAACCTTACTAGATCACTGTATTAGCTGTAATATGTGGGTGCAATGGAACAGTGGTTATTAAGCCTTTTTAAAAAGTAGTTAGATCCCTTTTTAAAACAAAATCTTATATTTTGTAAGCAATTCTCAATATATTAATATAAAACAAGGTGATCTGGCTGGTGTTCTTTTCCAGTTGCAAACCACTGAAGTAGAAAATTTGTTTTTTCGATTGTAAGAATGAAAATTTTTTTAAATTAGTTATTGACTATATAACATTAAAATAGGATGTATACTTCGTTGCATTAGCATTATTTCCTCAGTAACTTACAAGTAAATAGGGCCTCATACCTATCTGTGTGTTGATAGAGTAACTTTTGATGTGATTTAAGGATTACCTTCAATTTAGTGTACCCTGTCAAGTAACTTACTAGTAAGTTGATACTTTCTACTAAATTTGTTTTAGAATCAAATAAAATTTTAAAGATCACTCAAAACACCTGAACAATTTTAAAAAATTTAACATTATTATAAACTTTAAAAAACATATACAGGAATAGAAAGAATATAATGAACTGCTGTATACCTGTCATCCATCTGCAAAAATTATCAACATTTTGCCTTTTTAGTTTAAAAACTGATAAACATTTTTTTACATTTGAATTTCTAAGTTCTGATGTTTAAGGGCTAAATGGATGATCAAATTGGATTTTTCTGAAAGAAGATTTTCTAAATCAACGTTAAACCTAGAAATGTTTTATCTTGTTGGTAGGGTCATTGTTTCTGAAAAATATGTCCTTGTTTACATATATATGCAGAGATAGATAGATGATTGATTGATTGATTGATTGATTGATGCAGCAGTCCTCGTAACCAAAAATCCATGCTTCTTAGATTTCTACGAGGCTTGAGGTAGATTTGCTGTGTTTGGGGAAATTTTTTTTTTACACATTCTGCCTTGCCTGTTTGGATCGGTTTAGTCTTATACATAATTGAATTCTGATAGCTTCCTAATTATTAAGTTTATGTTTGTGAATCTTCTTTGCCCTGTGTAATTTTATTGGTTGTGAATTTACTTTGATATTTAGATTTACTTATATTTTAATGTTTTATGGGATGTGGTATCAGCTTTTGGTGTAAGGAAAGTAATTTAGGAATTTTGAAACAGGTAAATTTAGTAGAGGTGTTTGTATGTTTATATCCTGTAATTGAATTGTTGACACTACTAAATTAATAAATGCATTCTTTTGTGTTTCCTTAAATTGGGTTAATTTATTAGCCATTATTACTTTCCTCAGTCTTTGAAAATTTTTAGGTCAATAAGATTTTCTTTTTCTTTTGCACCTGCAGTATTGTTTTTGAAACATTGTAGTAATGTATTTTACACCTATAAATCGCCCTAATAAGCTAAACCAGAATGCATTGTTTATACAACATGTACTGAAAAATCCTGGATTAACTATTTTTCCCATTAATAGGTGGCACTCTTTCCTCTTGAGCTGCTACCTATGGACTTTTGGTTTAAAGAAGACATAAGTCTTGACCACCCAAGTTGTTTAGAAACCGTTTGGTACTTAGATTCTTGTCTTCTTGAGTTTGGAAATCATTTACTTAGGCTATAGTGGTTATCTAGTTAGTTCTTTGGACTTGCAGTCTGCATTAATTATTTATTGATTCTTTGAACTGGTATATATTGACTGTTTTCATACTTTCGAAAAACTCCATGTGGGGCTTGGGTTGACCCTCCTCACACTTGATATATAAAGGGTGTCCCAAAATTCACGCAAGAAGTAATTTTGATAGAAAACACAGGTTTATAATTAAAAATTGTAAATTTTCATTGCTCAACAATGAAAACACATTGTTCTTTCGTGTAGCACTCCATTTTTAATGACCCTGAACTGTCAGCTGTCACACTGTCTTTTTTTTTTTCATTGGCAACACTTTACTGCACAAATGACGCAAAATTCAAATTTTACGTGAATTTTGGGACACCCTTTAGATTAGGTTTTTGGTACCTTGGGATTATTCAGAGGAACAAGCATATAGGTATTGTATTATATCAGTTCTAAGATACCAATTTTGTTTTGTTTTTTTAAGATTTATTGTTTGAGAGAGAGACAGAGAGAAGGGGGAGAGCCCAGAGCAGTCTTCATAGTTGTACATCATTAGTTTTGACATAATTTCATTCTACACAGATGGATGTGGGGTCATGTGAGGTGGGAACCAAATTGGGGGCCTCCCGCATGGGAGGCATTCCCCAGTTCAACATGTGGGTTTGCCGGGCTGGGGCAGGGATTTGATCTCCGGACCTCTTGGATGCAAGGCAAACGTTCAACCAATTGAGCTATCCCGGCATCCCTGATACCAGTTTTTAAATATTTTAATATCTGAATTTGGAATGCATTTTATAACTGATCTATGCTGGCAGTGATTTTACATTCTTGGTGGTACATGAAATAATGGTACATCTTCTAATTTATATCCTCAATATCAATATTCTCAATTCAACAACATATGACAATCATTGCTCTAGCTACTGCTTATGTTTAGTAGTATCGTTGAAGGATGGATTAAAGATTTAAAAGATACTGAAAGCCGAAAAGTTTTTATTAACCTTTGAGTTTCAGTTTTCTTTAGAGCTTAATATTTAAAGTTATATTTAAAAAAACAAACAAAAAAACAACCCAAAACAGTCCATGAGCTATACATTTGTTTAAAATTTATTACCAAAACATCTGGTGATGATTTTTGTATAAGTGTGAGATAAAGTCTGCCTAATTTTAAACCCTGATTTAGGTATGAGCAATTTGAAAATTTAATATATTTGGTTTTATATTCTTTTTATACCTTATTTGAACATTTTATTAGTCGACTGGTTATGGTTTGATTATAGTCAGAGTTCAGGTGTTCAGGTCTATAATGGGTTAAGGTCATTTCTGATTCCTAGGTTTGTCTGGGACCTGAGCTGACCTTTGTATTCCTCAGAGATTTCATGCCAGTCTAGACCCCTTGGGGTTGCTTATGGGATCAGAGAACTCATTTGCTTTCCTTGTGCCCAGGAGAAAAACCTGGGCTCAATATCAGGCTGGCTTTAGAGCAGAGGTGCCCGTCCAATCTCTTGGCTTCCCTAGGCCACATTAGAAGAAGAATTGTCTTGGGCCACACATGAAATACACTTAAAAATAAAGATAGCTGATGGGTTAAAAAAAAAAAGAAATTGCAAAAAAATTTATACTGTTTTAAGAAAGTTTATGAATTTGTGTTGGGCCACATACAAAGCCGTCCTGGGCCGAATGCAGCCTGTGGGCCATTCGTTGGACAAACTTTCTTTAGAGACTTGAGTTAGTTAAGTCATGTGATTTGTATATTTTTGTCTACAATATATAGCAAGCTTATTTTAATGCTTTAAGTATTTTATTTTTAGTTTTGCATACTTCAAATGAAGCTGACTTATGTAATAAGTGTCCATTTCTGAGATTTTTTTAGCTCCTAATTCTGTTGCTATTCTGTTAACTAATAGATTTAATATCCCTTGTAAACATGGTAAAGGACATTTAAGTTTGTTATAATTGGTTTCAAAGGATGAGTCTTTTTCTTAACGGTAAATAAAATTTACCAGCTTTATTTTTATTTTTTATTTTAAAATATTATTATTTTTTAGAGATTGATTTATTGTTTTTGACAGAGAGAGAGAGAGATAGAGAGTCAGAGAGAAGGGGGAGGGCCCAGAACAGTCTCCATCGTTGCACATCATCGGTTTTTCCACATAGTTTCATTCCACAGGTGGGCCTGGGCTGCACAGGGCAGGAACTGTGCTGGGGTCTCGTCCCGGTGAGAACTGAACTGGGGGCACTCCCTGGTTCAGCATATGGGTCCACACGGGCCCGGTCTAGGATTCGATCCTCAGTCCCCGGGGCTGCGAAGTGAGCGCCTAAGCCACTGAACCATCCCGGCTTCCCCCAGCTTTATTTTTATTTTGTGTTAAGTTTATTCACATTGTTGTGAAACAATTCAGAACTTGTTAATTTTGAAAAACTAGAACTTTATGCCTATTAAACAATTTTGTTCTTCCTTCTTTCTTCCCCAGCCCATTCTACTTTCTGTATGATTTTGACTACTGCATATACCTCATATGAGGGGAATCATACAGTATTCGACCTTTTGTGACTGGCTTATTTTACTTAGCATAATGTCCTCAAGATTCATCCGTGTTGTAGTTATGTGACTGACTGCTTTCCTTTTTAAGGCTGAATAACTGTTGTATGTATATACCACATTTTTGTTTGTCCATTCATCCATCAATGGACATTTGGGTTGTTTCTGCCTCTTGGTTATTGTGAGTATTACTGCTATGAATGTGGGTATGCAAATATCTCTTTGAGACCCTGCTTTCAATTCTTTTGGATATAGATACCCAGAAGTGGGGTTGGGGGATCATGTGGTAGTTATATTTTTATTTTTTGAAGAACTACCGTACTATTTTCCATAGAGTTGGACCATTTTACAATCCCACCAATAGTGCAGAAAGGTTCCAGTTTCTCTATACCCTTGCCATCACTTGTTATTTTCTCTCTCTCTTTTTTTTTAATGGTTTATTTTATTGTTTGAGAAAAGGTGAGAGGGAAAGTGGGAGGGCCCAGAGCAGTCTCCATAGTTGTATGTCATTAGTTTTTGACATAGTTTTATTCCACACAGGTGGATGTGGGGCTGTGTGGCATAGAACCGAACTGGGGACATGTGGGTTTGCATGGGCCAGGGTTAGGATTAGATTCCCGGACCTTGCAGCTACAAGAAAAGCGCTCAACCTGTTGAGCTGTCCTGGCATCCCCAGCACTTGTTATTTTCAATTGTCTTGAGTAACTATCCCAGTGGATGTCAGAGTGTGAATTTCTTTTAAGTGTGTATGAAAAGTAATAATGACTAATATTTATTGAGCCCTTTCTGTGTGCCTAATACAAGCATCTCACTTATTTACCAGTGTAGTGAGGTATAGATTCACCTATGAGGTGATTATACCATTTTATATATTAGAAAACTGAGGCACTAAGAGTGATGCCTCTTTCCCAAGAACTCTCAGATACTAGATTGTGAAGCCAGAAATTGAACTCAATCTGAATCCAGGGCCTCTATTCACCATTAGTCATTTGGATGTTCTTTATCATAAATTGAATATTTTAATGTGATAAAGAACAATAACAAGCATGTTTAACATAGATTGTTGGTAGGGTCAGTGGTGTTTTTTTAAAACACAATTTACTTTGAAGGAGACTGTTCATGATGGAATTTACACATTTTGAAAAATATATTTACTTAGTAATCGAAGTTTGTGAACTTCCACCTATATGCTAAAATGTCAAAATTTTATATTTTTAATGGCTTATTATTGGTCCCAGTGATATATTTTAGTCTGTTACTAACTGTGTGTGTGTGTGTAAAACTTTGCAGGCTAGGTTTGAGAAAAGAACATTTATAACAGGTATGGATCAAACTATTGGCTAAATTGAGGAAAGTTTTCTCATTTGTTAGTTGGAGGTTTTGATTGAATTAGATTGTTTATTTGCTAATAGTTTTAAATTAGATTATTTATTGCTAGTAGTTTTGCCTACTACTGCTCTGATGCAGTGCTTTGATTATGTTGAATCTGGTTGAATTCTGTTTAGAACCTTGTAATTACCAAGCTGTAAAAGCATGTGTAAATATTGGTTCTAGTTTAAGCTATGTCTCTATGTAGGGTCAGATTTTCCCTACTAAATTTTTTCTTTTCCAATTTTTTTTTTCATTACACCAGTCTAGGACCAGGTATTGCATTTAGTTGCCCCATGTCTTTAGTCTCCTTTAATCTAGGCACATTTACACAGCCTTTCTTTGTCTTTTATGACATTGACACTTTTAAAAAATACAGTTCTCCACTTGCTCTTTATTCTTTTTTACATAATGTTTTTCATTTGGGGTTTGTCTTGCTTGCTCATGATTAGATTCAGGTTATAGACTCTGTAGAATTCTGTATATTCAGAGGTACACGATGTCTTCTGCCTCCCATTGATGATGTTAATTTTGATGAACAACTTAAGGTTTTATCTGATTTCTCTCTTCTATAATTACTGTTTTTCCCCCTTGCATTTTTATAAGCAATATGTGGGGGGACAAAGTTTAACACCATGCAAGTATTATTCTGCTTTTCAACAAAATTTCTACCTAGAATTTAATATCCATTGATGATACTTGCCTGAGCTAGGTTTTATGATATTGAAAATGACAGTTTAAAAATGATAGTTTAAAAATGACAGTTTAAAAATGACAGTTTGCAGCAGCAGTAGTTCTCTACATTTTCAAATTAACACTTGGTATTTTACTATAATTAAGAACCCTCCCCCCCAATCCATTATCTCTCTGTCTCTCTGTCTTGCTCTCACTATCTTTCACTCTTTTCTTTCAATGATTGATAACTTATTACCATCCTTAATAATCTTGGGGCTCTGATTGTCTCAGATTTATCTAGTGGAAGCCCTTTCAAGCTTGCTTCCTTGTCCTTAGGACATGCCTTCATCATTTTTTTTAGCACTTTCTTTTGGCATAACAAGATGTTCCAGGTTCATCTTGTACATATCCTGCTCCAACCTTGGAATCAGCCATTTCTGAGAAGTTCTTGTTCCCTTTAATCCACACCTTGTATTAAAGAATATGTGCGTGAATACCCTATGACTACTAGTCAAATAGTATTTAAAATGTTGAAATAATTTATTTTTGGACACTGGCTTGACATTTTTCCTGTTTCTAGTGTGTGAAACACAAATTGTAATACATTAAAATTTTATATGGTATTCTTATTGGGTGTCGAAATGGCTATTTAAATGTACATTGGCTTAGAAGAAAGCAGTGTGTCTGTGCTTTCTACTATTAAAATCTACTATATAAAATTACTATTGTAGATTTTAGTTAAAAAAAACATCGTACTTGCTTTTAGTCAATTAACATAAAATTTTTTCCTTCTGAAATGGCACGTTATATGTATTTCAGTGTTTATTTAGCGTTCTCTGTCCTTCTTCCATAGGGTAATATCCTTTTAGAATGTTATTCTTTGTGTGTGTAACACACACACACATATATACATACATACACTTTCATTTTGTAGAACAAACTCCCTACACACGTAAAACAGAATTGTTTCCTACATGGGAGTTGATATTTAAAATCAGGGTGTAAGGAGGAAAAATCACATCAGATTAAAATTATCCAAGAAAATCCTTCAGGAATTGGACACTCATTAACCACAGTACAATGATTTTTCCCGCTAATGGAAATAAATCATTTTTTTTCTTCAGTTGAGCAACAGATGAAGTAGTTGGTTTGTGTTTAAGTGACCCCTTGTATTAATACCAAAAGCACACGATTCTAGAATCATACTCAGCGCAATAAAGATATAGAGTGATAGGTGCTTGTATTATGAGAGGCAGGTACATGAGAATGGACACCACCCTGGGGAACAATCTTCTCCCTTACAATTTTTTATTTGTGACATTCACTTACTGGGTGGACTGATAGGTAGAATTGACCCCATTTTTGACAGAGGAAGGTGCTATAATTGTATTTGCTTAACTACATACAGTGTGACTTCTCTGTACTATACATATTAGCTGTTTTTATGCCACAATATTTATTATTGGATGTCTTTCCATTTTAAAAGATTTGTACCATTCTAAATCACTATTTACATTGTATAGATTTACTATAATTTTATTAATTTTCTAGGAGCATTTAGGCATATAATTTTTCTAAATTATAAAGTGTTGCATTGTATATGCCTCTTTCTTCTACATCCTTTATTTTTCTGATAACTTCCTACAAATGAATTGCTTTGTAAAAGGGGATATGCATTATAAAAAGGCTTTTGAGGTAATTCGTTAAATTGCCCCTAGAAATGGTTTTTATTTATTTTAACTTTTTTATAGTTTTTTTTGTTTTTTTTTTAAGATTTATTTATTGTTTTTGACAGAGAGAGAGAGAGATACAGAGTCAGAGACAGAGAAGGGGGAGGGCCCAGAACAGTCTCCATAGTTGCACACCATCAGTTTTTCCACATAGTTTCATTCCACAGGTGGCTGGGGCTGCACAGGGCAGGAACTGGGCCGGGGTCTCACCCCAGCTTCCCCATTATTTTTATTTTTTAAGATTATTGTTTTTTGATAGAGCTAGAGACAGAGAGAGAAGGGGGAGGGCCCAGCGCCGTTTCCATAGTTGTATGTCATTAGTTTTTCGACATAGTTTCTTTCCACCAGAGGTGGGCACTGAATCGCGCAGAGCGGGAACTGGGCTGCCAGGGCCTCCTGCATGGGAAGCATGCCCCTGCAATCTGGGGGCCGAACTGGGGCCTCCTACATGGAAGCTCACCCTGGCAGGAACCAAATGGGGGTCCTCCCACAAGGGCAGCACACTACAGTTCAGCATGGGGGTCTGCGCAGGTAGGGGCCTAGGCTGGGACTGGGACTCGATACTCGGACCTTGGGCCTACAAAGCAAGCGCTCAACCCACTGAGCCATCCCAGCATCCCCAGAAATGTTATATATCAATTTAATTTTTTAAGGCAGTATGTGGAAGAATGAGTAATTCACTATAAACAATACAGAGTATTGTCCATCTTTTTAATGCTTTCTACTCTGATTCGTGGAATATACATTTAGTCATTTTGATGTTTTATTGTGTAGTTCTTTGATTAAAGAAATAAGCAATGATGTAAGAATTTTCTTACATTGTTTATTTTCTTTTGTGAAGTATTTGTTCATGTCTTTTGCTCCACCTTTCCTTTTTTCTTAGAGATATAAAATCTATGTTAGCGATATCAACTCTGCTGTGCAAGTTGCACCTAGCTTCCTTTGTTAAGTCATTTGTTTTTAAACTTTGATTTAAAAAAAAACCCACATATTTATATAGATTTACCATTTTTTTTGTGATTTCTGCCCTTGATATCATGCTTAGAAAAACTTTTCTATCCCTAAGATTATAAAAACATTTACCTATCTTTAAATTATTTCATGGCTTCTATTTTTAACATTTAAATCTTTAATATTTGAAATTATACATTCAGAAGTATTTTGAAATAAAGTATGTGATTGGTTTTTTAAATATGAATTTGTTACTTATCATACTTATATGTTTTCTTAAATTATTGGATTTTAATTTTTCAGCAGTTTTAGGTTTACAGAAAAATTGAGTGGAAAATACATGTTCCCATATCATCACCAACCTCCACTTCCATATCCCTTATTATTAACATTGCACTAGTATGGTATATTTGTTAGTACTTGATAAGCCAGTATGAATATATTGGTTTTTAAGATATATTATTATTGACTGAAGTCCATAATTTACTTTAGGGTTCATTGTTTTTATTATACCTTGATAAACTTGACATAAACATTTGTTGCTTTGACACGTTTCCACCATTATATAGTCTCATACAGAATAGTTTCACTGCCCTAAAAATTGCTTATACTGCACCAGTTATTCTTTCCTCCCTCCCCCAGAAACCCTGGTAACTGCTCATCTTTTTATTGTCTCCATAGTTTGTTTTTGCCTTTTCTAGAATGTCATATAGTTGGGATCACAGATAGGTAGCCTTTCAGATTGGCTTCTTTCACTTAGAAATGTGCATTTAAGGTTTCTCCAGGTCTTTGCATGGCTTCATAGCTCATCTTTTTAAAAAGATTTTGTTTTTTAAGAGCAGTTTTAGGTTCACAGCAAAATTGAAAGGTACAGAGAATTTTTATATACTCCCTGGCCCCACATATGCATAGCCTTCCCCATTATCCTACCAGAATGGTACATTTGTGACTGCTGATGAACGTACATGAGCACATCATTATTATCCAAAGTCCATAGTTTATCTTAGTGTTCATTTTTGGTATACATTTTATAGGTTTGGACAAATGTATAATGATATAGATCTACCATTATAGTATCATAAGAGTAGTTTCACTGACCTGAAACATCATCTGTGTTCTGCTTGCTCATTCCTCTCCTACCTCCAACCCCTAGCAATCACTCATCTTTTTACTATCTCTATAGTTCTTCTGTCTTTTCTAGAATGTCATATATAGTCGACTCTACGTTAACCAGGTTGACCGAGAATCTACTAGCATTTATTTGGCATCTACCAATTCCCATGGGTGCCAGTTAACTGAGAGTCTACTGTAAGTGGAATAGTAAAATATGTGACCTTTTGTGTCTATAGTACCTTAAAATATAACCATTAAATTTTTATAAAAACTTAACCCTTTCAGATGTTTTAAATTGGAAAACTTCAGGTGTTACATAATTTTTTCCCTCGATTTTCTCCCATCTCCCAAAGACGTTATTGTTTTATCATATCTCATTATTTTATTCTTTTATTCCTCTTCCCAAACATATTCACTTCATTAGTATTCATTGAATATCTTAAGTGTTCAAAGTAAATTTATGAATTCTTTATTTTCATGAAGTTGGTCTTTTGAGAATAACTTGGATTTTCAGACTTTGGCATATTAAGTAGATTTCCAGGAAATAGGAGAGATTGTGATTTTGCTAGGATTTACCATGTTTGTTTTTGTCTTCTCTTTGATTTCTATTTGTATAGTAATGAGAGAGGAAGAACTTTAAAAGATGACAGAAGAAGGGCTTCCTGGAGACTCTTGCAAACACAAGGACAGGAAATAAAAAGTCCTTGAGTCTCAGAAAGGCCAGCAATGATAGAAATCAAGGCTGAGAACAAATAGTACTCAGAAGCCCAGGTGCAAGGTCTGCCCTGTGCCCCCCTCCCCTCCTTGAGTCACGAGAAACACATGGGACCCTAAGGGGAAGAAAAATCATGCTCAAATGTATATAAGCTGTAAGAAATCTAACTGGGGGGGAGCGCGTGTTAGGTGCTGCTAGCGCTGCGTGCTCCGCCAGCTAATAAAATTTCCTTCCTCTGTCTAAAGAGTTGTCTGAGCATCTGATATCCTCTGTAGGGTATCACTTCCTGTAACAATAACTTCTGTTTTACTTTAGACTAGATATTTTATGGAATTCAATGTTATACTCCCCAGTTTAGAAAAATCTAAAGTAGAAAGTAGTATTTTGAATCCTAGAATGTTATTTTGTAGAAATAGTTAGCTTGTCAAAATAGTAAAAATTTTTTTTTTTTTTTTGACTAAATATTGTTATGGTCAGTGCTATAATTCTCTTCTCACATATAAAATGTGGACTGTAAAGAACAAGGACTGCTGATAGACTTGAAATATAAAATATAAGTACTTTGGACTCAAGAAAAGTTAGGTCTATGAGTGCAATTTTTTGCAAGAGGTACCCTTTTTGATTGATGCACCTTGAAAAATCTGATACAACTGAAGGAATTGTAATGGAGAAATAGTTTCTGAAGAAGTGTTATGAGTGTGTTGCTCAGCTCTGTAGTCTTGGGATCCCTAAATGTGAAGAAGTGTGGTAGACAAATGAAATAAAATGTATAAACTGGAACATTAGTCAAGATGGGATATTAATTAAAATTAAAGATGTGTGTGTGTGTTTGTATTTCTCTTTTTAAAGGAAATTGATAACTGACAGACTGTTGTATCAATAACATCACAGTTGTATATATTCTGTTAACATGTGATAACAGAAATATTATAGCACTTCTATAAATGGTTTTTGGTAACCAAGTATGATGATTAAGCTCTTTTTAAGTTGTGTATTTGGCAATATCAGTAATTCTGACCCAAGTAGGAAACAAAGATATCTAAATAGCTGAAATAGGTATTATAAAACCCACATATTAAATTCCACACATTTTATTCATTTAAGGTTCCATAGACTTTTGCTCCGCTAGTTTTTTTAAATGTGGTTGTGATATACATAACAAAATTTACCATTTTTAAAGATTTATTTTATTGTTTGAGAGAAGATGAGAGAGAGAGAAGGAGATTGTGCAGAGTAGTCTCCATAGTTGTACATCACTAGTTGTGACATGATTTCATTCCACACAAGTGGATGTAGGGCTGAGCTGGGCAGGAACTGAGCGGGGCAGGGGGTGGGTACTCCTGCATGGAAGGTGAGAACCTTTGCCACAGAACCATCCTGGCAGTTATCAGTTGTACCACAGTTTAGCATGTGAGGTAACACAGGCCAGGGCCCCAAATCGAATATTAGACCTCATGAATGTGCGGCAAGCATTCATCTGTAACATGTTTTTAAAGGAGATACTAATCTTTTCATCATACTGAGACAAAAGTAAAAGTGATTGCATCTGTTATTTACAGCCATTGTGTATGATTCTGTGCTGATGAATAATAATTACCCTCTTTTAAAAATCAACTAAAAATTATACCAGTAGCTGAATAAAGAACTAACACTGGTAAACTTAAACGTTGTGTTAACTACCACTCAGAGAGCTTCTGAGCAGCATGAATAAACCATTGTTAATATACTAAGTTTATATTGTTCCAGCTGATGGTAAAGTAACTTTATCTTCTAAATTATTCTTTGCTACTATAAGTAAATTTATGATTTCTTTTGAGTTTTGTTATACCTTGTTTCTAAAACAATATAAAATATTTAACTTACTATTTTTAAATATTCAGAGCAGAGATATCAAAAAATTCTTCTAGTTCTTTTTACTTTAACCTCTTATTTTGTGTTTTGTTTTACTTTGGTTAGAAGAGTAGTTAAAACTACTTGAAGAGTTCACATTTCCAGCCTGAATATTGGTGGTAAAAAGATATAAAATATCAGTAATGACTCATCTGCAGAATTTACAGTTATGTTAGCTGTTCTCTGCTAGGAACCTGTTATATGCCATTGTGCACTTTACATGCATTATTCTCAAGTCACAATGATAACAGGCAAGTTACCAGAGGTTAAGTAACTTGCTTAAACATGTGGCAAATTGGTGAAGGAGTGGAGTAAGGGATTTGAACTCAGCATTGATTTTTTTTTTTTTTTTTTAAGATTTATTTTTGTTTTTTGACAGAGAGAGAGAGACAGACAGAGAGAATGGGGAGGGCCCAGAGCAGTCTCCATAGTTGACAGCATTAGTTTTCCATATAGTTTCACTCCCACAGGTGGGCACAGAGCTGCACAGGGCAGGAACTGAGCTGGGAGCCTCCTGCATAGGCCCCGGCAAGAACTGAACTGGGGGCACACCCCAGCTCAGCATGTGGTGCAAAGCTAGCGCTCAACCCACTGAGCCATCCTAGCTTCCCATTGATTTTGAAGTGTAAAAAACCTATGACTATCCCACTGTGCTCTGCAGGTTCTGATGCCTGTAACATAATGAGAAAAATATTTACTGTTTAAGTATGTTATATGAATGGACTTATTTTACTAATCTTAGAGTAAAAATTTTGCTTCTGGGTTATGTTTTAGCAATGCATAATTTAATGAGAAAATACAAATTTTAATTTTTTTCTCTCCCCTCTAGATATTCAAGAATTTTATGAAGTGACCTTACTGGATAATCCAAAATACATAGATCATTCAAAGCAGTCTGAACCAATACAGCCTGTGAATACTTGGGAAATTTCCAGCCTTCCAAGCACGACTGTGACGTCAGAAACACTTCCAAGCAGCCTTAGCCCTAGTGTAGAGGTAAGATAAAAAGTTTTTCTTAAGCTGTTTTTCAGTGATCAATTTATTGGGGCTACTAAGTTTTTTCATTTTATAAAAATGGATATTTTGTGAAATACTTACAATGGAATCACAATGGTGGGATTTAAAATACGTATTTTTAAAAGAAAAGCTCAGAATCTCTAGTATCCCTGTCTTAAAATGTGAGTGGTTTGAGGTCTGAAATACTTCCTTTAGACTGTTAAAAACTACTTTGCATGATGGACCTCAATGAGGCTCCATCTGTGTGATAATTAGACAGAAACTATACTTCTAAAAGATGGTTTTGCTCTAGTATTTTTTCTTGGAAGCTGAATATAGTTTTGTAGTCCCTGGCAATTTAGTTGCTGCCTTTATCCTAAGGAGTCCCTTTGTTGGCCTGAAGGATTGCATTATTAAAACTCACTAGAGACTGCTTAAAAAATCTAAAGGTAAGAATTGGTTTCTATATTTTTCTGTAATTAAAACTGTATTTCTTTGAATTTTAACCATTTTAGTAATGTTCTTTTTTGCTGTTATATATTGCTGCTGGTAGAATTAGATATGACTTAACAGAGATATGAAGCATTTTGTAATGAAGATTCTAAGAAACATTAGTCATTTGAAGATGGTTGACTGAATTTGATTCTAGTCCCTTCTAGTTAGTACTAGACAAGTGTCTGGAAAATTGAATCAGCTTCTGTTTAGTGAGTGATAAATCAGGGAAAAGTAGTGGTGGGCAGCAACAAACAACCCTTTGGTAATAAAGGCAGCAGATTCTCAATTTTCTTTTATATGAGGGTAGACTGATAAATTTGCCTCCTCTGTAATATTTTTTGTTACATTAGACATGTCGGGATATAACTGATTCTGTGTAGTCACATGGTATCTCCCCTCCATCATTCTTGACCTTGCACATACAGATGCTTACATTTTTAACCCAGTGCGTATCAAAGTGGATGAGTGTTCAGACATTCAGTTCAAAGAGTGTGCTGTTACTGAATTCTTAACAGCAGAAAAAGTTCCTCCAACTGAAATTTACAGATGAATACAAGCTGTTTATGGGGCTCAGTTTGTTGATGTGAGTACAGTAAGATGCTGGTTCATCTGTGATGAAGAGGTAAAGCCTTCAGTGAGTAAATGGTTTCAAAAACAAAACACTGACTCTTTTTTTTAAAGATTTATTTTTTTATTCTTTTTGACAGAGATAGCGGGAGACAGAGACAGAGAGAAGTGGGAGGGCCCAGAGCAGTCTCCATAGTTGTACATCATCAGTTTTCAACATGGTTTTGTTCCACACAGGTGGGCAGGTGGCCACACAGGGCGAGAACTGGGCTGGGGGCCTCCTGCATGGGAGGCACACCCCCTCGAGCCAGGGGTCAAACGAGGAGGCGAGAATTGAACTGGGGTCTTCCCACATGGGAAGAACACCCCAGTTCAGCACATGGGTCCTCATGGGCTGGGGTCGGTATTTGATCCTTGGTCCCCAGGGCTGCAAAGCAGGCGCTTTAACCCTATGAGCCATCCCAGCTTCCCCAAAACACTGATTTTTTAAAGGACGGATTTCAAAAACTAGTGCGATGTTGGCTTAAGTGTATTGAAGTGTGTGGTGATTTTGTAGAAAAATAATTATGCAGCTTTGAAAATAAGCGATGTAGGTATATATTTATTTTATTAAAATATCTTTTCCCATTCACTTTCTATTAAGGGGAGGCAAAACTTATTAGTCCACCCTCGAATTAAGTAACAGCTGTGGAATTTTAGAGTGGGAAAAACCAAAGAACATTTGATTCTTTCCCATCATTTTAAAGATGAGGAAACTGAGATCCAGAAGCAAATGAATGACTTGACCCAGCTTATTTAACTAGTTTGGACAAGTCTATCTTTGGATTTTAGACCTCTTAACACCCAATTCACAGTTCTCTTTACTCATTCTGGTATGTCCTTAATATTCCTCTTTGGTTGGAGATTCTAGTGTAGTATTGTCTATCCTTATTTTCCTATTTTATTGTTTTTCATCACTTTCTCTTTAATAATTTCAATTTCCATTCCCTTTAGTTGATAAATTATTTATGCTTCATTTTAAATATATTTTTAAAATGTTAATTAGTAATATAGTTTCTATTTAACATTTCTTGTGGTCCTAGGTTAAAAAAATGTGTTTATATAAGAAACGTGTTAAATTTTAAGAGAATTAACTTTAATTGCTTACTAATTTTCTCTGTTGTCTTGTTTATGATGTTGAGCTATGGTTGTAAAGCATAGAGTTCTTATAGTTGATTTGCCTATTTTTAGGTAATGTCTAGTAACCAGTAAAAGTAAATTTTCATTAAGGTTAAATAAGTGGATAGTTTTGTAATTAGTTACTAATTGGACATTTGGTCCTGTCCAAAATGTCCAGGGAGACATTTGTTCCACATGTAACTTGTTTCTTCTATTTCTTCTGAGTGGTGAAATGAAAATTAATACCATTTAGTTTTAAAGTGATGAGATTATATCTTATTTTCATATAATTTTTATTTTTTTATTTTTTTGGTGTATCTGTTCTTTGAACATATTCCTAGTGAGTGAGATACTTTGGAATAATGTTGGCTTTAATATTAATGATTATTTTTGAGTGATGGGGATTTTTTTTTAATCTATATTTTTAGTTTTAAAAAATAATAAGCATGTGTCATTTTTATAGAAACAAACCTAATTCTAAGTAAGAGTCAATTACTTGTATAGGAAGGAAGAGTGTTTGAAAGGAAAGGAGATGCAAGTAAGAGTAGGAAAAATGGCCTGATTTAATGAGAAAGTCCAACAGAAAAGGATTCACAATCCTACTTTAGCCTTTTTAGCTGCTATAACAGAATACCATAGACTGATGGCTTATAAACAACACAGATTGACTTTTTACAGTTCTGGAGGCTGGGGAGTCCAGGATCAAGTCACTAGCAGGTTCAGTGTCTGGTGAGAGCCTACTTCCTGGTTCATAGATGGCTAGCCATTTTCTCATTGTGTTCTCACATTGAAAAAGGTTGGTTGAGGGAGCATTCTGGGGTCTCTCTTATATGGGCACTAATCTCATTTATGAAGACTCTGCTCTCATAACCTAATTACTTCCCAGCGCCCCATTTTCTAATACATACCATCTCATTGGGGTTTAAAATTTCAACATATGAATTTTGAGGGACACATACATTCAGTCTATGGCAATCCTATACCTGAAAATACAGTACATTTCAAGTGGATTAAAGAATCAAATGTAAAAAAAAATGAAATTATAGAAATAAACTTTTTCATGATTTTTGGATTGGAAGAACTTTTCTAAGTGTGACAACAAAAAAAGCCCAGAAAAATTAAAAGGTTAAGAATGTTGACTTTGTAGCATTTTGGGGGGGGCTTCACAGAGTTTGATTGTTTGAACTTTGATTATAGAACTTCTGTATGTTGAAAGATACAATAAACTAATGAGAAATAATAAACTAGGGGAAAATTTTGTCCCATTTATGAAATAGAACTAATTACCAATCCTCTCAACTCAAGAGTCCTCTTATAGATCAGTAAGAAACAAAGCCAACATTCAATAGGAAAGTGACCAAAGGATATGAATAGGTTGTATAGAGAAAAATGAATACAAATGGGTCAATAAAGCTATGAAGAGATGTTCAACCTCACTTAAAAATGCAAATTAAATTGACAGAATATTTTGATTTGACTGTCAAGGATTAATTAAATATGAGGAACTTTTATACTGTTGTTAGCAGAGTACAGTGGTGTAAACTTTTTGAAAGACATTTTGACTACCGGTAATTCATGTCCTTCGATCTAGCTTATGTTACAAATGTTACACAAATGAATGATATATATTAAAACATGCATAGATACATATGCATGTTCATTGATGCATTGTTTGTAATATTGAAAAACCAACAAGGAACTAATCTAAAT
The DNA here is from genome assembly GCA_004027555.1 of Craseonycteris thonglongyai. Taxonomy (NCBI): domain Eukaryota; kingdom Metazoa; phylum Chordata; class Mammalia; order Chiroptera; family Craseonycteridae; genus Craseonycteris; species Craseonycteris thonglongyai. Next base: position 8,896 of record PVKE010008484.1, on the reverse strand, counting down.
GACTGTCAGTAAGAAACTGGATAACCACATTATGGTATAGCCACTTAATGCAGTATAAAATAGCATGCATAAAACTATACTCTGCTTTCAGTATTGTACTCTTGTTTTCAGTTGACCCTGCTATCCCCAGGCACTTTGTTTTAGCCCTGAGTTCATCTTCAGGAAAGGGAAATTATCTGAGTAGTATAGGGGGGATATCTCCTTTCCCTTTTCTTTGACCTTGTGATTAAATGCTTTAAAACAATCCATCTACTTTAAGTGTAGTATTTGGACATAGTAGAATTAAAAGCATGTATTTAATCTAACAGGTTTAATCTGAAGTCTTCTAAACATTGACTTTAAAACATGTATTGAAGGTGTTTAGGTTGTTTCCATGTCTTGGTTGTTGTGAATAATGCCGCAATGAACATAGGTGTGCATACTTTTCTTTTGAATTAGTGTTTTGGAATTCTTTGGATAAATACCCATGAGTGGAATTGCTGTATCATAAGGTAGTTCCATTTGTAATTTTTTGAGAAACCTCCATCCTGTTTTTCATAGTGGCTGGACCAATTTGCCGTCCCACCAACAATGTAGCAGGGTTCCCTTTTCACCACATCCTCACCAACACTTGTTGGTTGATTTATTGATGATAGCCATTGTGACAGGAGTGAGGTGGTATTGTTGTGGTTTTGATTGTCATTTCTCTGATGATTGGTGATGTTGAACATCTTTTCATGTGTCTATTGGCCATCTGTATGTATGTTCTCTTTAGATAAATGTCTATTCAGGTCTTCTGCCCATTTTTTAATTGGATAAGGAAGCTGTGGTACATTTATGCAATGGAGTATTACATGGCAATAAAGAAAAAAAAACATCGGACCCTTTGCAACAACATGGATGAAACTAGAAAATACCAAGCTAAGCAAAATAAGTCAGACTGAGAAAACCAAATACCATATGATCTCACTTATATGTGGAATCTAAAGAACAGAATAAATGAATTGTCAAAACAAACCAACCAACTCATGGATACAGACAGTAGTTTGGTGGTTGCCAGAGCAGGAGGGGAAGGGGAAAATGGTTGGTGGGGAGGAGGAATTAAAGTGTATGGTATAGAAAAAAAACTATGGGTGGTGAGCTCATGGTGCAACACATAGACAATGTATTATAGAACTGTACACCTGGAACCTATGTAATTTTATTAACCAACGTCACCGCAATAAATTTAATAAAAATAAAACATTGGAATACTATGCAATATACATGAAGGTGTGCAAATCATAAATGTATTGCTTGATGAATTACTGCATTGTAAATAACACCAAGTTAAGAGAAAGAAAATGGAATGATTCTAAGGGTTTCTGGAATTAGATAGTGATGATGCTTGCATGATTCTGTGAATGTACTAAAAATCACTGAATTGTACACTTTAAAATTTGGTGAATTTTATGGTGTGTTCATTATATCAGTCAAAAAAGAAAAGGAGTATACCAGTATGCCAGAAGTCTCCCTTGTACCTTTCCTGTTCACCACCTACTCTCCCTTTCTCAAAGAACCATGCTAATTTCTAAAACAATAGATTAGTTTTTCGTCTTTTAAAATTGTATTAACAGATTCATTTAGTATGTACTAACTTGTGTCTAGCTTCTCTTTTCTTATATTTGTGAATTTGACTTGTGAGTTGAAGTTTTTTCATTCTTGCTGCTATGTACTGTTTCATTTATCTAGTTTATGGATGGGTATTTGGATTGTTTCCAGTTTTGGATTAGTGCTGCTTTGAACATTGTTTTATAGTCAGTTCTGCTATAGCACCGTATATAAAGTTATGATCTTAAAAATCACCATACTGTGCAAAATTATTCAATAAATAGGGTTTATGTAAAAAATGGGGTTAGGGACTCAAAACTTGGTGAGAGACATATTTGAGGTGTGATAAAAAAATGCGGTGAATGCTTAAATAAAAAAATCATTACATGGATGCTGGAATAGCTCAAAGGTTGAGCACTTGCCTTTGCAACCACAAGGTCCAGGGATTGACTCCCGGCCCCAGCCCATGCAAATCTATATGCTGAACTGCAGCACAACTGGTAACTAACTGCTGGGATGGCATGGTGGCGAAGGTTTTCTCCTCCCGTGTGGGAGGCCTTCAGTTTGGTGCCTCCCCACGCAGCCCCACATCCACCTGTGTGGAATGAAACCATGTCACAGCTAATGATGTAGAACTATGGAGACTGCTCTGGGCCCTCCCTCCTTCACTCCCCTAAACAGTAAAATACCGTATTTTCCGGCGTATAAGACGACCCCCTAATTTTACAGTTAAAACATAGGTTTAGGCCTATATTCGCTGTATAAGACTACCCCCCACTTCCGAGGCTGTAGTCTTATACAGCAAATACAGGCCTAAACCTATGTTTTAACTGTAAAATTAGGGGGTCGTCTTATACGCCCGGTCGTCTTACACGCCGGAAAATATGGTAAATGGGTAAAAAGACATTTATTACAGTAAAAGGCACATTGCCATTACTCCCCCTCAAAATACTCCCCTTTGCTTCTAATACATTTGCCCCATCATTCTTGCCACTTTATGGAGCAGTCCTTGAAGTCTTCTTTCATGTCTTAGTTGCACTGTGGTGGCTATTTCAATGTCCTGAATCAGGTCACGCATCGCTTCTGATACAACAATTTCTTTCAATTAAAACTATGACAGTGTGTCCTCATCCACCTTATTCACTGCATCTGGCACCTTGTCATTGTGTGACTTCTGGCTCTTCCCCAAAGTCAAAATGACCATGAAAAGTAAATATTTTTAATTGATTCAGGACATTGAAGAAGCTACGACAGCTTAATGAAAGACACTCATGAGAGAGGACTTCCAGAACTGCTTACAAAAGTGACAAAAACAATGGGATAAATGTATTTGAAGTGAGGAAGAGTATTTTTAGGGGCATTAATGGCATTGTGTCTTTTACTGTAATTAATTTTTTTATTTAAACATTCACTATATTTTTTTATCATAACTTACATGTATAAAAAGAGATTTAGTAAAAATGGTAGCACGGTCTCACAGATACTAAATGGTTAAATACATAAATATTGTAGTAAATATGGCATTTTAGCTTGAAAAAAATTCTTGTTTGCTGTGGGAGTATATGTTAGGGTTATAGCTTGTTAATTATTGTGAAGTGCTGGCAGAGGGAGTTACCTGTAATCACGTGGAAAGTTGTAACACTAGATGTAATGAGTGTGACACATAATACTCAATGAAATACAAGTCTAAAATGTGTGCATTTTGTGTATTCCTATTTAGCTCCTGAGTGCAATTTTTTGCCCCTACCTAGTGTTTCTCATGGACAAAGTTGAGCATAAGCAAACATAAAATTTGCATTATGTTCATATTATTCCTTAATATGTCAATTGCATTGGAATAAATTTGCATTTTCAAAATAACACTGTAGTAGAATTGAGTCTGTATATTTTCTGGTGTACCTTTGTATGCATTTCTATTGTGTATATACCCAATCATGAAAATGACATACATATATGGTAGACTCTCCCTTAATTGGCACTCATGAGGATTGACAGATGCCAGATAAATGTAAGGAGACTTCCTTAACTGGAACACCAGCAACTGGCACTCTCAAACAACCAACAAAATCTCAAGCTGGCTAATGGAGAGCATACTGTATTTCGTTGTAGAACATAATGACAGAAGTTTTGCAAAGTGGTTATGCCTGTTTTTATAGTTACCACCAGTGTGTGCAAATTTCATTTGCTTCACTTATTTGCCAATGCTTGTTATCGTCAGTGTTTGTATTAGTAATTTAACCATTCCAGTAGGTGTGTAATGGTACTTTATGTTGTTGTATTTGCACTTTCTCTGCAGTTAACAGGCACCTTTTCATATATTTATTGTTTATTTTGCTATATTTTTTGAAGTGTCTTTCTTGTTCATTTTTAAAATCTCTTCATCTTGCTGGTTTGTAGGTCTCTATCTGCATATGATATTTTTTGTTGAATATAAGTTTAGCATGTATTTTTTCCCACTCCGAGGAATGCTTTTCTTAATATATTTTAATGATCCAAATTTCTTAAATTTAGTGTAATACATTGTTTGGTTAATGTGCTTTGTGTCTACTGAAGTGTGTTCCACCTCCAAGGTCTTAAAGGTATGAGGTCTGTCCAGAAAGTATCCAACGGTGTAATGTGAATAATAGAGGCATTTATTGAAGAAGATACAGGAAATATTGTACATAGAACAATGACACCTCACTCCCCTTCAAAGTAGGCACCTTGAGACCTCACAGAGTTCTCCTAGCTTCTCTTCCACTGTTCAAAACACTGCAAAATTTTTTCTTGAGATCGCCATCAGCTGCCTTGTCATATTTTAAATGCGAGGCTGGCTACCCAGTACATGTTTTCACTCAATGGCATCTAGCCCCCCTGCTGACTAATACAGTAAAATTGTCATTGTTCATGCATGTGCATTCCAGTCTACTCTCCTTGGCCGCCAGGTTACACTGATGTCGCACAAACCATTCTTGTTAAATTGACAATGGCTGTTTTTTTCCTGGACAGACATCATATTCTACTATATTATTTGCCTAAAACTTTTATTTTGTATTTCACATTTACATCTATATTCTATTCTGCAATTTACAAAAACTTCACATGAATCAGCACTTCAGTCTTTCTTTACTCATGCTACTCTATACCACCCTCAGTTTTTGCCTAGATTATTGTAATAGTCCATTTAATTGGTCTATCTGTGTTCACACTTGCCTCTTTTGAATTTATGACCACTTTGCCTCCAAGATTATCCTGATAAAATGCATATCATGTCATTACCCTTTATTGGCTTTCCATTGCTCAGTATTAAGTGGGAAATCCCAAAGAGACTCAGAAATCCTAAATTATTTGACTACTGACTGTTTTCTTTACTTTTAGAACTCCTCCTTTGGCCACTGGTTCTTCCTAGTTTAGGGTTTCCCTATAATGTTCCCTCTACATAGAAGGTTTCTCTCTTCTTTTGCGAACTCCTGCTTATTTTTAGAATTTTATTTTAAATGTTAGTTCATTCATTTATTCAACAAATATTGAGCACCTATTATGTATCATGCATTGAACAAGGTGTTTAAACAAAGCAAAGTCCCTGTCCTCATGGAGCTTAGAGCAGGTAACAAACAAATTAATTATCTACTATGTTAGGTGGTGATAAGTGATATAGAAGGGAAAAAGTAGAACAGATTAAGGGGATCAGGAATACCAGATAGGGGGGTGTGTTTGCAATTTTAAATAGGGTATTTATAATAGGCCTCATTGAAAAGGTTTTTGTACAAAGAATTGGAATTTGATGTAACTAGTATGATTAGAGCAGAGTGAATAAGGGAAAGAGAATTGTGAGATGAGGACAGAGTCAGGCAGGGGCATATCATGTAAAGCTTTGCAGGGTTTTGGAGCAGAGGAATGACATTATTTGACCAAAGTTTTATTAAAAAAATCACTCAGGTTGTTTTAAGGTAGAAGGTAGAAGCAGGATACCTGTTAGTAGTGTAAAGGTAGAAGCAGGATACCTGTTAGTACCGTAGTCTGTTTCAGGGATCCAGTTAAGGATGAATGTAAGCTTGAACCAAAGTGATGATAATGGATGTGTTCAATGGCTAAATTATAGATGTTTAGAATGTAGAGCACAAAGATTTGAGGACAGATTGGAAACAAGTTGTGAGAGTAAGAGTCAGAGATCACTACAAGAGAGTCAAGGATTGCTACAAGTCCACTTCCTGATAGAAATCTTCCTTTACCTCTCAGATTGTCAAAGCCTCTACCTCTGCCTGGTAATATTCATTACTGTTGTAATTAATGCTCAAATGTACATTATTTTGTGTGTATTTTGATCCCTCTACTAAATTGCAAGTCCCTGAGATTAAGGACTGCTAATTACTGAAATGCTTATATATGTATGTAGTGCTTATACATAATAGTTGTTCAGTAAATATTTTTCAAATGAAGTGAGAACTGTGGTTCTTTCTATGTTGTAATTAGGCACTATGGTAAAGGTGATTATATTTTTTCTAACTCTTTTTAAATAAAAATTTTCAAGTACAGTCAGATTGAAAGAATAGTGCAGCAGGTCCTCATATAACATTTTTGTTCAATGTTATTTTGTTATAACATTGATGAGATGCCTTAGGAACTTAATTCTTATTTATATCAATTAACCTATGGTAAAATTGATTTTATTATACATTTTTTTGCTTATTAAAGTCCCAGAAACCACTGCAACATTAAGGGAGGACTTTGACATCCATTTAGTGAACAATTACTTTTTGTCATGTTAGTTTTTTCTATATATGTGTATTTTGGGGAAACTATTGCAGACACCATGTTCGTAAACTATAAAAACTTCAGCACATATCTCCTATGAATAAGAATAGTCACACATTCTCCTGTATAACCTTAGTACTATTTCACACCTAAGAAAATTAATAATTAAATAATTTTTATTCCAATCCATATTTACAGTTGTCCTCAATCTATTTTTTGCGCCCCCCCCCCAAAAAAAATTTTTTTTTAGAGTCCACTTAAGATTCATGTGTTACATTTGTTAGGTCTCTGATGATAAGTAGGTTTAACTTATGGCAGAATGTGAGGTAGAAAAGGCTTATGTGCTGTTTATTTAGGAAGTTCATTCCTAGAAAGCACAAAGTAAGGGAAAAGGTGAATAAGCCGCAAAGAAGGAAACGCTAATACAAGATGCTTCCTGTCACTTAAGTGTGACTGATTGGTGGACCCTGAGTACTTTAATCCCTGAGAAGCCATATATCCAAGGGAAGAATTTATATACTGACTTTTAATGGGCAGCAGTTCCCCTGCATTTCAGGGTTTTGGATTTGTGGGTGTAGGGGATATGGATTCTGATTTTTATGGTTAAGCCCCAAGTGAGGAGATGAGAGAATAAGATGTGCAAAAGAGGCCAGAGGTGTTGCTAAGGCTTCTCAGGGTGAAAGGCAAATGTGAAGATTTAGAGATGAACATTGGGGTGAGTCCAGAGGGCTCATACTAAATGTGGTAGTGTCTTTTCTCTTATAAACTAGTGGAATACCCCTTCTCACCTTTTTCCCCCTTTTAAATGACATTAACTTTTTGAAGAGACCATGCCTGTTGTCTTACAGAATACCACACATTCTGTATTTGTTTAGTTTGTTTCATGTTGTTTGTCATTCCACTAAGTCCTCTATTTTTGGTACCAAGAAGTTCGATAAAAAGGTTGATTAGACTCATTTTTTTGTAAGCAGACTTCTAGTCACATATTGTACTTCATATTGCATCACATCAGGAAGCACACAATATCGTGTTGTTACCCTTGTGGTGATGTTTGATTACTTAAAGGTGGTGAACTCTAGAACCTCCATTGTATAGGTAGATTTTTCTGTTTGTAGTTATTAAGTTTCTTTTGGGTATTGAGTGAATTTTTACCTACCGGTAATTTACCCATTAATGATTCTTACCTGAATCACTTATTTCATAAGATGTTCCAAAATTTTGATTCCATGTCTGCACATTTATATCTATTGCATTACTATTGCATTACCTTGTATAATGTAGGGCAAATTGCTTAATTTCTCTTTGTTAGTTTCACCATCTGTAAAGTAGAGATGATAACAGAACTCACCTCATACAGTGCTTGTAAATATGAAATAAGATAATTTATGTAAAACTTAGAGTGTGACACATACTAAATGCTCAATAAATTGTAGATTTAAAAAATAATTTATTCTAAAATGTTATATATTTGGGAGCCGGGGTGGCTCAGTGGGTTATGTGCTCGCTTTGCAGCCCCAGGACCGAGGATTGAATCCCGGCCCCGGCCTGTGTGGACTCATATGCTGAACTGGAAAGTGCCTCCAGTTCGGTTCTCACCGGGGTGAGACCCCAGCTCAGTTCCTGCCCTGTGCAGCCTCGCACCCACCTGTGGAATGAAACTGTGGAAAAATCAATGATATGCAACTATGGAGACTGTTCTGGGCCCACCCCCTTTTCTCTGTCTCTGTATCTCTCTCTCTCCTTGTCAAATACAATAAAAATAAATCTTTAAAATGTTACATATTCATTATTAGTAACTTATCAGTGTAGTAAATGATAACATAAATCTCTCTTCAGTGCCATTGTAGGTCTTTATGTTCTGTGGTTTTTTATGTAGCAATTGCTGTAATCTGCTCTGCTTTTGAAAAGTTTTTCCACTTCTTGGCAGTTGTTTGCCCTGTTGAATAGTTTTCTTTCGGTGTGAATGTTATTTTTAAAAAGAAGGTTTTGGGGAAGCTGGGATGGCTCAGCGGGTTAAGCTCTCACTTTGCAGCCCAGGAGACCAGGGATCGAATCCTGGCTCCTGGCCCATGCGGACCCATATGCTGAGCTGAGGTGTGCCCCCAGTTCAGTTCATGCCGGGGCCTATGTGGGAGCCCCCAGCCCGGTTCCTGCCCTGCCCAGTCCCGTGCCCACCTGTGGAGTGAAACTATATGGAAAACTAATGCTGTCAACTATGGAGACTGCTCTGGGCCCTCCCCCTTCTCTCTGTCTCTCTGTCTCTCTGTCAAAAACCAATAAAATAAATCTTTAAAAAAGAAGGTTTTATTAATTTAGAAGCTATAGAAAATATTATGAAATTCATGTACCTACCCTATTACCTAGCTTAAGAAAGTGTCATAAATATATTTAAAAATGGTTTGGGGGAAAGCCGGGACGGCTCAGCGGGTTGAGCGCTCGCTTTGAGGCCATGAGGACCGAGGATCGAATCCCGGCTCCGGCCCAGGCAGGACCCACGTGCTGAACTGGGGAGTTCCCACAGTTCGGTTCTCTAACTGTCTCTGTCTCTGTCTCTCTCTCTATCTGTCAAAAAGTAAAATAGAAATAACTATGC
>PVKE010008483.1:0-47569 GCA_004027555.1 Craseonycteris thonglongyai | reverse complement strand
ATTTTCCTCTTGGAAAAATGTCTATTCAGGTCCTCTGCCCCTTTTTTATTGGATTGTTTATACTTTTGATGTTGAGTTGTATGAGTTATTTTTAAATTTTGGATATTAACTGTTTATTAGATGTATCTATGCTGAATATTCTTAAACATAAACACTTTTAAAATTAATTTTCTTGATTTTTTCAGTAAAATTCTTTTATAATTATTTTATTTTATATTTTTTGTAGATAGTAAAAAATACCAAGTAAAATTGATACCAATGAGCAGTCTTGATTTATTTCAGCAAATATATATTGTCTGATATTTCTAAACTAAAAAGGATAATATTTACTGATTTGTGATCTGTTCCTTCACAAGCTTGCTTATGAAACTCTTAATAGCCAACATCTATCTTGGGTGCTAGCTTATTGACAAATTTGTCAATTTCAAATATTGCATATAATTAAATGATTTTACATCTTGATTCAATTAACATTAACCAATAAAATAATTATTTCAAGAATTATAAATTGCTAACATTACATAATTTTGTTGTCATATATTTAATAATAACTATTATATCATCTTTAATATTCATATTCTTTATTGTTACTTTAAAAATTATGATATATTTTATACTTTTTTCTTCAAATACTAAATCTGTAAGCTTTGCACTTTTATAAAACAAAATTTTTGCTTTTTGTAACATATTATATTTAATTTTATACTTATTATTTTTTATGTTTAGAAAATGTGTTTAATTTTTAGTTTATATTTTAGTTTTTTTTCTAAACATTTAATGCTATTATTTATTTTCTAATATACTTTTGGTTTCATTTAATTTGTTCTGCTATATGTACTTACTATCTAATTATAGTTAGGTTTTATTTTTCTTTATCTCAAAAATTGCTGAAAATGTTTCTATTTATTTTCCAAGTGATTTGCTTTATTTTTGCTCTTTTGATTACTATCACTGTTTTCTCATTTTTTATTTATTTGGAGTTCTAATTTAGAAAATTTTGACTTTACTTTCTTTTATTTTTTCTGAGATACAGATTTATGGAATGAAGAAATAAGGAGTTTTAATCCTTTATTTTATAATTTAAAATTTTTGCTCAACCATTATATTTTTCTTTTGACCTTTATTTGGAAATATATTAAGGTACAATGCACAATGAAATAAAAGGGAGGCATCTACAAAACACTTTAAAGGATATTGAGATGGCATTATTAAAGTGGGTGTCAAATATGTGAAATTGAAACATCCATAAAAAAGTAATTCTTTTATTTTTGGATCTCAATTTCATAGTACCTTCAAATCAGTTTGTAATATGAGTTATAAATGAGAAATTAACAAATCTCAAATTCATATTGAATAATAATTTTTGGCAAACTGCAAAAATGTGTTGAAATCTGTTTTTATGTGCCATGAAATTTCTGTTCCTCAAAACTGAGATGTTTTTAATTTTATATTAGTTTTACTTCATCCATTTTCTTGAGATGACTAAAAAAATGAGATAAACATTGTGATTAAAGTTATAACTCATTTTATCCACACAACAAACACATTTAATAAATAATTACTTTTTATTCTGCAAATTTTCTAAATCATCTTGAAAGCTTCAATTAAAAGTTGAAAAGCTATATTGATACTTTTAGAACATTTGATATAGTAATAATTCGCTTTATATAATACTGTAATAGAATAACAAAACAGCAATATTTATAAAAAATTGACATATTTTACTGATACATGTTTGAATTTTTAACATTAAGATGGATTCTAATTCAAATTATATTTATAAATGTTCTTAATAAAGTTAACTTTTTCAAATGTTTCTGATCTTGTGAATACCTATCTACCACTTTGATGAGGCACTGATAGAGAATTGTGTATAACAGGAGTAGATCTCAGTGGTGCAAAGGATGAGCTCTACCAGATTCTTTTGGCAAAGAAGAAAAAAAAATGTCACATACTTGTATTCATCTTCCTGGTGAAAAAATTTTGAAGTATATTTTACATATTTCTTTAGGTCCTAGCAGGATTGAGTCCCAGTTGCCTTCAACACAACCGTTCATTAAAATCTTCACTATTTACAACTGTGGAGACTGCTCTGGGCTCTCTCCCCTTCTCTCTCTCTCTCTCTCTCTCTCTCTCTCTCTCTCTCTCTCTCTCACACTCTCTCTCTTTTTCACCTTCCCTCAAACAGTAAAAAAAAACAAAAAAAACCAAAACTATAATAAAAAATTCTTCCCTAATTTTACTCCTTTCTCTGTTTCTTCCTTCAGTACATCATTTGGGATCAATCATTTCTCCAAAAATTAATGTTATTAAGTTTCTGTTACAATTCTGTTTTTAGGTAGAATTCAAACAAAGATAATACTTTAATTCTAGAATGCCTATTGTTTAACATTATAAATTGTCCACTATATATAACTACCTAGGATTTTGTTTCAATCTCCTAGGATTTGGTTGGTTATTTATTTTTTACTTACTTACTTATATAATATACTTACTTATTATTATTGGAGGCAACCTAATTATGTGTAAATCTTAGAAAAATTCTAAAATATAAGCTATACCAACGGCCTTTCAACAAACATGAATCAGACCACATTATTCTATATCTTAAATAAATAAATAAATAAATAAATCCTTTAATTTAATAAAAAATAAAGTCATATTGAATTAAGAATTGGAAATTTGGTTTAAGGTAAATTTTTCTGGCAGAGAATTTACTTGGGATTGAAAATAATCAGTTTAAAACAATGCCATGGTTAGAAATAGCAAAGTGAACACTTTGAGGTTGCAGATTTAAAAAATTTTAGGCTGCAATGTTTGTTAATGCTTCTCACTAAAGAGTTGAAGAGTTTCTTTCAGAAAGTTATTTATTTATTTATTTATTCATTCATTCATTTTTTATTGTTTTTGACAGAGAGAGAGAGATACAGAAACAGAGAGAAAGGGGAGGGCCCAGAACAGTCCCCATAGCTGTACATCATTGGTTTTTCCACATAGTTTCATTCCACAGGTGGGCATGGGGCTGCATGGGGCAGAAACTGGGTTGGGGTCTCACCCCGGTGAGAACCAAACTGGGGGCACTCCCCAGTTCAGCATATAGGTCCGCACGGCCAGGGCCGGGATTTGATCCTCGGTCCCCAGGGCTGCAAAGTGAGCACTTAACCCACTGAGCCATCCCGGCTTTCCCCAGAAAGTTTTTATAATAAAAAAAGCAAACATTTGCTAAGCAAAATACTCCTGGAAATGTAAATAAATATTAATGAATATGTTAGAATATAAAAATTATATTAATGCATACAACAGAGGAAGTTTCTATTATTAGTGTCCTGATTAAATGCGAAAATAAATTATTTCCATCCTCACAAAGAATACTATGTACCCAAGGAACTCATTTAATTTTTTCCCCCCACACATTGTAAATAGCTAAACTACAATTTTCAGTTTATTATTTTAGTTAGGTAAGGTTAAGTAATTGAGCTTTGGCCAATGGAATTACATGGAAACATACACTGGCCTATAAAATTTACTGCACTAATCTTAATGCACTTTCTTGTTCTTATTTGGTGGCTGGACATCGATGTCTATGGCAACATCTGGAGCTATGAATGTAATGTGGCATAACTATGAAATGGAAGGACCCTGGGTTCTTGAAAGACTTCATGGAATAAACCTTCGACCACTCTCCCTCTTTTCTCCAAACACAATGCCCAACATTTAAATATTGCATATAAGATTCTGATACCAAAAATATATATAATACTTAATTTAACTTTGTGAAGTCACTGAAATGTTGAGTGGGAATAAAAAGGGGACCATTTATTAAACCTGACAAGTTCAGTGGAGGCCAACATTCCAAGCTCTACAAACTCAGAGACTGAAATTAACCACATAAGATTATCTGAACATAAACATTTCTAACTAAAAGTGGGTCATGGCAAGTAGTCACAACATTGGCCTGTAGTTTTCTTGAAAAGGTTAATTTTTACTTTAAGTGAGCCCTCCTTTTTTGATTACTTTAAAACTAATGATATGAGATCCATCATGATACAGTTATTTTGAGGAAAATACTGTCTTTCATGAATTCTTGGACACAAACTATGCATTCAGACCAGCAATGAGTCATAAAGTACTAGTAAGTATATTCTAAGCTGATGTTGTTGAGCCTTAGGAAACTCTACAAAAATCTTCAACCCATGTTGGTATCAGTTGTTTCCTTAAAACAGTAATTGCATGTAATATATACTTTAAGGAATTGATAAAAATTTTCAAAGGACTAATTTACTCCACAGTGGTGATTTACGTACTGAGAATACTTGAACAATAATTATGATACCAATCAAAGATGAAATTAGGCATTTGTTTTAATATTATTTCTTTGCTGCTATAAGAATTATTTCAGGACTGTCTGTACCTTTTACAAACTGAAACATAAAATAAAAAAAACAACAACACTAGTACTGCCTCTATGTAAACATCCCTTCATATTTCATAAATGTAAGAAAAATAATAATGCAGAAAAGAGTGAGCATAACTATATTTAGAAAGTTATAAAATGTCACAAAATTGGCTTCTGGTATCTAAGAGTTAATAAGGCAAATAATTAAGACTTGATTAATATCATACTTATAAGAGTTTAGGAGGTTTTAAAGGAGATCTTGAATTTGTAATACATAGGAATCCTCTCAAAAGAATTACAGCCAAATATGTTTGAGGTTGAGATTTAGTATTTGATTATGTTGTAATTTCTTTTTCTTTTATTCATTCTCCTATTCTCTAATTGCAAACATGCAAGTGTATCTTGTGCTCAAATGTGCAAACGCTATGAAAGTTATAAAGAAGGGTACATCACAATCATTTGTTCAAATTAGTTTCATTAGACATTAATCTCTGGGAGTTACAACAGTGAAGTATAAATTGAATATTTTGAAAACTAAGACCAAGTACTTACACAATACAATTTCCTTACAATCTCCTTAGATTGGTTCACATAGAGACATATTACTATTCTTAATCTGAAAATTATCTTATTTTAAATTCTAGAGAAAAGAAAAAGAAAACAAACAACAAAAAAGCATGAAAACTACTTTTACATACCTAAAATGTGTGTATTGAAAATTTTGAGGAGGAGAAAGATTTAGAAGAGAGAAAATATAATTGTAATATCAGTATTATAGTTCAGATGAGCATTAACAAGATTTCATATTAGAATGGTAATATTAGATATTGGTTATGAAGAAACAACAGAGAGTGTATGTTTTTTTAATTCAGAGTAGCTGATTACCAACTAAGTGTAGATTGTAATGAATTGCTGCCAAAAGTTCTGGCAGCACTCTATTTATACAAATATCTAAAATCTTTACAATTTGGCATTGGAGATACTTTCATCAAGAGGGAGGGTCAGGGAAAGCTGGAATGGCTCAGCGGGTTAAGCGCTTGCTTTGAAGCCCCGGGGACCGAGGATCGAATCCCCGGGGACCGAGGATCAAATCCCGGCCCCGGCCCATGAGGACCCACATGCTGAACTGGGAACTGGGGTGTGCCCCCAGTTCAGTTCTTGCCGGGGCCTATGTGTGAGGCTCCCGGCCCAGTTCCTGCCCTGTTCAGCCCTGCACCCACCTGTGGAGTGAAACTATATGGAAAACTAATGTCAACTATGGAGACTGCTCTGGGCCCTCCCGCTTCTCTCTGTCTCTCTCTGTCTCTGTGTCTCTCTGTCAAAAATCAATAAAATAAATCTTTAAAAAGAAATGAGGGAGTGTCAACTGAAAGGTGCACTGAGGGAGGAAAACACTGAGTTCAGGCATGCAAGTTTATTGAAGAGATCTGCTGGTCTTACTCCAAAAGTGGCATCAGCAGCATGTGGAAAGGTGGAAGAGCATTTTAAAGGCGGGTATTAGGAAGTTCTCAGTGGAGTGGATATAGAGGCAGACCTTGCACCTGGTTCCAGTCTGTTTTTGTGCTTTAAGCTGTTTTCCAATACCATTGGTCTGGCGTCCAGAGATCTGTTTGTTCCTGGCCATGGTTTTTACAACTGCCGGCCTTTCAGAGATTTGAGCATTTCTTATCTTTTGTTCATGGTCATGAGTTTCACAACTGTCCTTTTACTGTTTTTGGATTTCTTGACCCTAACAAGGTCTGAGACTAACTCTGAGACTAGCTATATGACTGTCTTTGTCTACTGTGATAGCAGAAAAATTGATATAAATGCAGACTTGAAATGTGCTTCTCATTTCCGTGTTTTTGTTGTGTTTTGTAACACAACTACCACCAAGGAAAAAGCCCAAGTTGTCCTATTGAAAAATAAGAAATATCTAGAGCAGTGCTCAGTAGTTTCAGCTGAGGCCATTTTAAAGTAGCCACCTCCTAGCTGAACTGTCACCTGTTTGCAACCACATGTGTGACAGTAGATTAGAAGATTAATCTAACTTGGCCCAGAGTAACAGATCTACTCACACAACCCACTAGCTTCTGAGAAGTGATAAATATTATATTCTCCTGAAAGTTTGTTTTTTAAATCAGCATTATTATACCAATAGATAACTGATACACTGGGGTGGGAGCAAAGACACAAGTTATTATAAGGTTTTTCATATTTGTTGTTCATATGTTGAATCTTATTATGAGATAATGCATCCATAAGTATTTTCTAACATGCAAAGAAATTCACAACACATTATCTCCAGGATGTAAAATTTAAAAATATAGTGTAAGGTTGGCTACATGAATATTTCAAGCTTGAATTTTGCTCATTCAACTTAATTGTATAATCTGTTATAATATAAACATATTTTCGAGAATAAATTCTTCTTTGATGATTTATAGTCTATTCGTAAAGAAAAATAGAATAGGTAATATAATTTGTTTCTGTTTCTGAGTGTTATTTGTTCTTCACTAATTTGACTTTTCATATTCTATGAATTATATAGCTAAAATCATAGGCAAAGAATATGCTGCTAACCCAAACAATATCAATTCAAATAAAAAAATATTAATTACTAAGTGGTAAGTGCTGAATTAACATTGCTTTCTTAGGCAAGTAACTTTAAAGTCTTCAATGAAGACAAGCATATTTTTATGGAATATGTATTTAATTAATTACCATGTTAGAAGTAAATGGGGGTTCTAAAAATATTGCTCAAAAAAACAAAACACATAGCATTTTCCAAAACATCTTTATTACTACATATGACATAGATATCTTTGTGATTTAATAGTCACCATAGATAAGGTGACCAGACATCCCGCTTTTGGTGGGACAGTCCCGATTTTTAACAATTTGTCCCGCATCCCGCGGAGTTTTAAAAAGTCCCGATTTTTGGAAAGAATGCACGACAAGCTAGGGAACAGCAGGAGATAGACCAAAATTTTAATCAAGAACCCCCTCCCCCCAGGTCAATGGTGTCCCACTTTACCAATGTTAAAATCTGGTCACCTTACCATAGTACTCCATCTGGTCAATAAATCATTTTCTGTATAATTTTCCCAGCTGAATTCATAAAAGATTAAAGTATTATTCTCTGAGTGTTACAATAATAAAGTACAAATTGGATATTTGGAAAGTGAAGACTAAGTACAATATAGTTTTCTTAAAATCCCGTTAAATTTAGTTCACTTTTAGACAAGTTATTGATTTTTTATTCGGTAGACTAATTTTTAAATTATTCTTTTTTTTAAACAATTATATTTTTATTTATTTATTTTTGACAGAGAGAGATACAGAGACAGAGACAGAGAGAGAACTGAACTGGGGGAGCTCCCCAGTTCAGCATGTGGGTCCGCATGGGCTGGGGCCGGGATTTGATCCCCAGTCCCCTGTGCTGCAAAGTGAGCGCTTAACCCACTGAGCCATCCCGGCTTCCCCCTAAATTATTCTTAGACCTAAAACCTGGTGGAAAGCAATTAGGAAATTCTAGAATAAAAGTTAATCGTTATTCTCCTTAAAATTATATTTACCCATGTTAAAACAAAAGGAATACAGGTATTGTTACTTCAAATTATCATTACTTCTTCAAATACAGAATCAATCCATTTTGACTTGTTAGTTTATGAGTCTATATAGTAATTTTTTTTTAATTTTTGAGCCTTAGAAAGTTATAATAAAAATGTGTTTTCTCAATTTTAAAAATTAATCTTTTCTTTTCTTTTCTTTTTTATTTCCCTTAAGTCTATTGTATTCTTTTATGTTTGTTTTGAATTTAGGCTCTTGGGTTTATCAAAGTTTGAAAACCACAGGCTTAAAACGTGGTGGATAATATTAGTACATAGATATTTTTCCCTTTGCACCTGAGAAAATTAAGATTATAAATTACTATAAATATTAATAATCTACTATATTACTAATCAATTGATAATATTATTAGATATTAGAATACAGTTATCAGTAAAATGCATTTGAAACTTTGAGGAGATGCCGTAATATCTCATTCTTTATTTGAGATTTGTTTAATGATATTGTTAGCACCCTGGTTCAAATTAAGATCAATTACTAACATAAACTGATAAAAATTTATGGAAAAATAACCATCTTCTCCCCAAAGAGTACTGAACTAAGAATCACAGAGTAGAACTATATCTTTAAAAATTACACTGTGAGTCTGAAAAGTTTATGCTTAGGTCTGAAACTTGGGAAATAACTGGAATTAACAATCAATCATAGATTAAAAAAAAGGCTGGTCATTATTATTAGAGAGAATACTAAGCAAAATTAAAATAATTAATTTGACATATTGAGCAAGCAAACAAAACACATAAAAGTAAAAATACTTTACAGATGAATTGACAGAGTTGTTAATGTTCTCTCACCACATTCAACACATTTCAGCTCCCTGTAAAAAGCCAATTTTCTTTCTCAGTGTAATTTGTGGTTCATTAACTTTCAGTTGGTTAGAAGTAAAAAAAAACATACTGTATGGTCAGGTAGGTTTATATCAGTTAAAAAAATAATTATTAGGGAAAATGGTCTTTAAATACTTAAGTTTTTATTGTTCAGTATACCTCCTTGAATTAACTTTCTGTGCATTTTTAGAATGTATCAAATGTTTGTTGGAGAGAAAAATCTCCCACAATAAACAGGTTTTATATGAAATCATGTTTTATATGTTAATACAGGTTTTAATATATTAAAAATGTTTTACATTAAATTATAAGAAAAACTAAAGATTGTATCTGAACCATAAAAATGTTTTATATAAAATAATAAGAATAACTGAATATTCTACCTGAACTATTACTATATTTTGACCTCATTAATGACTGTATTTTCTGCCTGAAAATGTACTTTGGTCTCAAAGTCCCATAGCAAATGAAGTAGTTATAACAAGAGATAACTAATTGTGCAAATTTCTTCTGCTGTTGAATTAATAAAACAAAACTGTATTTTTTCCCTCAAAGTTACTAGAGTACTATTGAATATATATATATATTCCTGATATATATGTCTGATAAACATACCATCTGAGTTTTCACACCTATGGTTTAAGATGTTAATGTTGACTGCTGAGAGTTATAAGATAAAGTCAAATTATGGCAAAAGGACAAAAAAAGTACTGAATTCAACAATGTTATACTTATGGGATACAAGATCAAATGCAGGCTTGCTAAGATTTAAAGGTCAAATCTGTGTTGCTTCAGTTGAGTTCTATCTGTAAAAATGATGATGAATTAGTGCTGGACAAAGGAATAGGGTTGTTGTTTGTTTTTAATTGTTGCATTTATCTCTTGGATTACACTGATTGGCAGAAATACATACAACTAAAAGATTCTGAAGCTTTCTTTTTCTATTTTTCTCTTATAGACAAGAATGTGATAAGGAAGTTTAAGACCTCTACAATTTCAAGTGACTTGATCGTTAGACCAAAGAGAAAACCAAATTCTAAAAAGGATTTGTAAAACAGATCTTTCCAACAGTATGTACCTATTTAGACTCAAAGTTATTATTGCATTCTCTAAAGCTTTCATTGGGCCATGGTAAATTCTACAGAAAAATTAGTAAAAGACCATCTGTGGCAGTGGTGTTCAATTAGCAGTCTATTTATTTTTCCTTGTTAATTAGTAAGTTTGAACATATTAAGAACCATATATTAAAACATATGCTTGTAAAAAACTTGGTACAAAAAGTTAACAGAAAGCATTGTAAAACATTAAAACTTAATATGATAGAATTAGAAAATATTGATTCAGAAATTAAGTCAATAATTGGATAATGCTTCTTCATTAGCTAATAAAAGTATACAGTGAATAAATATGCTTTACCCACTATTGTCATTGACTCCTTTATAGATCTTTGAAAGAAGTCATTCTATATTGTGTCATGAGTAGATTTAGTTAAGATTGTCAATACAGTAAATAAATGGTTTAAGGATGTAAAGTTTTGTTTGTTTTCTCCATTCAAAGTGTCCTTTGGTATGCTAGGTGTTTTTCTGGTTAAACAGAAGTCTGAATAAATATCTTAACAAAATAAAGGATAATAAACTTGCATAAAAACCAGCTACAATAATGTTGCTTGCTATTCATAATGCAAATATTCATATATATTTTTACTACTCAAAAATTACAAATGGAGCAGTTTACATTTAGCTACGTAGCACTGCCCAGTATGAAAAATTAACCAAATTAGTTCAAATTATTCTCTTAGAAATAAAAAATAAATAAAAATTTATTTTAGCTATAAAAAAGTTTAAAGGCATGTTACTGAATATGTAAATGTATTTTTTTTAAACAGGGTTTTAAAAGTAGTTTAATGTAATTGAAACCTTAGAGTTTACGCTTAAGAATAATGATATTTTTAAATGATTATTTTATGCTAAGTACTAAGATAAGGGCTTTATTTTCTAATAACATTTTAGTTTTATAACAAATTTAAGAGTAAGATACCATTACTATTGCTATTTATGGCCTTTGTGAATTATTAAAAGTAACCAATACATGTTTTTTGAAGCAATGTTATTTGACTTATTCGCTCCTTGACTTTACTATACCATAGAGAGCTGCCTTATAACTAAGCCACTAGTATTTATTTGTTTTTTTAAATATAAAATATGTTAAAATTATACTTTTTGTTTTACTGGTTCACTATTATAACAAAAGCAATGATATTAAGAGGTGAGACCTTGGGAGGTGATTAGGTCATGAGACCAGAACCTTCATGATTGGGATTATTGCCTTTGTAAGAGAGACTTCACGAGGCTCCCAGCCTTTTTACAATGTAAGGACATAGCAACAATTTGATAGTCTGTAGCTTTGCTCTCACCAGAATGTAACTATGCCAATGCCTTGATTTTAAACTTTCTAGCCACCAGAACTGTGAGAAATATTTTGTTTGTTTTATTATAAGCCACCGAGGTTGTGGTATTGTTATAGCAGCCCAAATGGGCTAAGACGTTTTTAACTTTTAGTCCACTTCTAGATACATCATATAGTGGTTGAAAAGACTTATAAGTTTATTTCTCTTGAGAAGTTTATATTCTATTATAGGTGGACAAAATATATTATAAACAAAGAAATAAAGAAACTTACTTAGAAATCTGTTTTTAAAAAGCGATTTTGTACTAATATAGACAGAAATACTTGGTATTTTTATTATTCAATACATTGGCTCAAAGTCAACTTTGTGCAGTACATTATTAGTTAACATTTTGCACTTTGGAGCTAGACCTCAGTATACAGGCATGCACAACTTGAAGTTTTGGCCAATAATAACTACCTCTACAATGGTGGTAGGAGATGACGGGTTATATATGGTATTATCCTTGAAGATCTTCCCAGTGAGACAAGATGTGGCGGTGGAAAACACAGTGATATTGATGATTGTCGTCATGTATATGCCCAGATTAACATCAATGTTTCTGTTTTAGTTTTAACAAGATAATTTAAAAGGTAAAATAATAATACATTTTAAGTAGAAAAAAATGTGTAGAAAACACAGTGATATTGATGATTGTCGTCATGTATATGCCCAGATTAACATCAATGTTCCTGTTTTAGTTTTAACAAAATAATTTAAAAGGTAAAATAATAATACATTTTAAGTAGAAAAAAATGTATAGAATAAGGCTATAAAGAAAGAAAATTATTTTGTACCTCTCTACAATACATTTATGTTTTAAATTAACTGTTATTACAAGAGTTGAAAGTTAAAAAATTAAAGTGTTTATAAAGTAAAAATATCATAATACACTGAGATAAATTTATTTTAAGACAGAGAAATTATATATTTAGAAATTTCATGTAGCCTAACTGTACAGAATTTATAAAATCCACAGTAGTGTACAGTATTGTCCTAGGCCTTCACATTTACCCACCACTCACTCACTCACTCACTCACTCACTCACTCACTGATTCTCTCATAGCAACTTACAGGCCTTCACGTTTCATTTGTGGTGAGTGTACTGTACTTACCATTTTGAGTATATTATTTTTTATCTTTTATACTATATTTTTTACTGCACGGTTTCTATATATAGGTATGTTTAGATACAAAACCACTTATCCTTGGGTTACAATTTTCCACATCTTTCAGTACAATAACAAGTTGTGTAGGTTTGTAGCCTGGCAATAATAGGCTATACAATATATCCTATGTATGCAGTTGGCCATGAAATTTAGGTTTGTGTAAATGCACTCTGTGCTGTTTGCCGAATGACAACATTGCCTAATGACACATTTCTCAGAATCTATCCCATTGTTAAGCAATGTATGGTTTCATATTCCAAGCCTATCAGCATCTACCTGATAGATTTATAAATTTGGGGAAATTATATAATCTCTTTAAACCTCAATTTCTTCATCTGTTTTCTTCAACAGAAATCCATATCAGTTCCATGGGGTTAATGGTGATAATAATATTAATGATTTTGATAAATGAGCTTGGAAACATTTTTTAAACATGATGATAACTCTTCTTCATATGCTTTGCTACAACTTTCAAGTAATTTTTCTATAATATGTGTTGCTAGGCTTGATTAAATATCTTTTAATATGCAACTACTAAATGCTATTCTCTGTGTTATCCAATGGAGATAAAGCTGAAAAAAGTAAATAATATGGTTATCAAGAATCTTACAGGGAAACCAGGATAGCTCATCAGGCTGAGCACTTGCTTTGCAACTATGAGGTTCGGGAATTGGGTTCTGGTTTCCGCCCATGCAGGCCCATATGCTGAACTACAGCACAAGTGGTATCCATTGGGATGGCAGAAAGGGATCTCCCTTCCCATGTGGTAGGCTACCACTTCAGTTCCCACCCCGTGTTGCCCTACATCCAACTGAATGGAATGGAACTTTGTCACAACTAATGATACGCAACTGTGAGACTGTTCTGGGTCCTCCCCCACTTCTCTCTCTTTCTCTCTTACCTTCCCTCGAATAATAAAATAAATCTTTAAAAAATATCTTATAGTCTAGGGAAGATAAAACACATAAAACACATAATTTCAATATAATATGGTGGTTAGATTATTTTCTTTATTCAGAAAATAATTACTTTGTTTCTTCTCATTCTGTTCTGGTTTCTGATATATAAATTAGCTAGTGACTAGAATTAATTGACTACTTACTGTAATAAAACACACTGAGTCAGGTATTAGGAAGAAAAATGATAGCTATGTGATAGTTACATAAATATATCAACTAAAAGACAGGACTACATTGAGCTATACTCAGAATATAAAAGCATCTAATTAAAAATTATTTTATTTAGGAAAAATTAAAAAAAACTGTAGGTAAGTGTTAAAGTCTGTATTTTACCAAAAGAATTAGCTCAGGAACACATCAGCCATTTTACTGTTGAAGTGTTTGGAATATCTTTAAAAAAAAATTACTCAATAGTGGAATGATTCCTTAAGTTTCAGTTCTTCATGAGAAAGACAGGTTATTAAAACAAAAAGGTTTTTTTTCCTTCTTGTGCATAGGTATTTTTAAATATTAAAAAAATAATTAATGGTTCAAAATCTGATCTTATTGATTAAACCCTTTCAGATCTCTTGGTTGTAGATTTGTAAGATATGCACAAGAGAATATTTTCTTTAGATCAAACTGCCTGTTTATTTGATAATGTTTTTAGATATCTGAGGTGATTTATGGCACAGAAATCTCGAAACTATAGTAAATATAATTTTGAGCTATAAGAAAGAAGTTGCATTATGTTTTTATCATATTAACCAACATTTCTAACTTAGATAATTTTTTAAATTCTTAACTGTGTCTAATCCTATCACATATCATGAAAACCAACATATTAATTAACTAAGAATTATTTTATTGTTATATCAAAATAAATATGTTATGAACCTAATAGTTTGTATTTATTTTCTTAAAATACAAGTAGAGGTATGGTGATTTAAGATCATGAATAAAACAAAGCTATCAGGTAAATCTAAAGTTTAGATCATTATATGTTGCTAAAGGCACTTTGCAAACTGCATTAAAAAATAAAAAATGTTCTTAATTTTGTCACAATAACAACAAATAATTATGAAAAGCAATACAGTTATATATGCTACATGTGTTGATTAAATTCATATGTGTATAAAGTACAAAGATGAACACTTTATCACATGGGAGCTTCAAAAAATATATGAGGCTTGACAATTAAGTTTGCAACTCACCATCATGAGCTTATGTTGAAGCACTGTATGAATAAGTAGGTAAGATTTCATAACCTTGCTCTATCAATGTCTCATAGCTGTGTTTGTGTATACATGTGGTGGTGTCTTGCTGAGTGGCATTCATTACTGTTGTTGGGTGTTTTTGTGTGCCATCACAAGAATAACAGAGCTTAAATTAGAGAAACAAACAAACATTAAATTTTTTTTGTAAACTTGGCAAAGTGGAAGTGAAATCACGGACATGTTAGTCCAAGTGGATAAAAATAACATTGTGAAGAAAACAGCAGTGTACAAACAGGTTTAAGATTTTTCTGAGGGGAGAGAAAGGATCACTGATTAAAAGTGGTCAGGGTGGCCTGGAATGAAGGAACTGACGAAAATATTGCAAACATTCATTGAATTGTGTGTCTAAATCAGGGGTCTTCAAACTTTTTAGCCCGAGGGCCACATTAACTATCAAACAGCAGTTTGGGGGCCAACTACACACTCGATGTCCAAATAAAAAAGAATCAAAACGTAGATGTTGTTTTTAATTATTTATTTAATATTATTTTATTCAGTTATTATTTAATAACACATTGGTACACTACACATGAATACCTGTATTAGTGGGAATGGTGAAATTGTTTCCTGGATGCCAAAATAGCAGACATTTTTTACTTTAGATTTGATGTCCCTAACATCAACAGTGACCTGAGATTATCATCAGACAAGTTTGTTCTCAAATTGTTCTTCACGTATTTCATTCTTGAAAATGTTTGTTCACACAAGTATGTTGTTCCACAGATTAAAAGGTACCTTGATGCAAAAGTTTTGACATTAGGAAAGTCTTCCTTGGGCAAAAACTGGTAAAAACCCACCAGTCCTTCTTTGAACTTGTCCCTAAGGAGGTCATTTGTTTGCAACTCAATGACCTCCAGCTGCAGTTCCTCTGGGCAACTGGACACATCTGCTTCAAATGGGTTTTGAAACAGTCTCACTTCTTCTGCCTTTGAATCCAAGTCAGAAAACCGCTCCTGAAACTGCAGCTGGAGGTCTATGATGATCTCACATGCAAATGACATGGGGAACTCAGCTGTTTCTTCAGTCATTAAGACCTTGCACTACTGAAAGTGCGTTAAGTTGTTGGCCTGTACTTGTTCCAAAAACAAGACAAGTTTAGATCCGAAGGCCTTTAGGTGGGTGTATAGTTCAGAAACGAGATTTTTCTCTCCTTGTAGTTTTAGGTTCAGAAAATTTAAATGACTAGTTATGTCTGCGGCAAAGGCCAATTTCCATGCCCACTCTTCATCAGACAGTAATGGCTGTGGCTTGCCTTTACTTTCCAGGAAGTCACCTATTTCCTTTCTTAATTCAAATACTATGCTCAGAACTTTCTCATAACTTAGCCATCTTACTGCTGTGTAATATGGTAAATCTTGAGATTCTGTGTCTGTATCTTTCAACATGTCTCTGAACTGCCTATGGTTGAGCCCATGTGACCTTATTAAATTCACCATCTTCACCACAGGATTCAGTACACTGCTAATGTCCACATATTTAACATATAAAGCCTGCTGGTGAATAATACAGTACAGGAACATTGGTTGTGAAATGTTTTTCTCATTACACATCTGCTTCACTTGTCCAACAAAGCCTTTCTTTATGCCACTCATGTTCTTTCCTCCATCAACAGTCAGGCAACTGAGGTTAGTCCAGCCCAGGTTATAATCAGCAATTTTTTTTTTCAATTCATTGAATATATCCTCTCTGATAACAGTGCCATACATGCTATGTAGGGAAGCCAGCTCTTGTGTTATGTTCATGTCTTCATCCACACCTCTAATGAACACAAGCAGTTGAGAGGTAGAACAGCTGTCCAGCAATTCATCCATTGCAATTGAAAAATGGTGAAACTTGCTAGCATTTTTTGCTATTTGAGTCACAATGTTTTCACCCTTGTCTGCAACACAGCGGGCAATGGTATTTGCACCCAAAGCTACATTTTTAAATTGCTTCGACTTTTCTGGGCAAAGTTCCCCAGCCACCTCCAACAAACATTCCTTCACTACTTCACCATCTGTAAATGGTTTGCCACTTTTAGCCAGGACATAGGCAACTTTATAATTGGCCTTAGTTAAGGATTCATTTCCATTTGAGGATTTACTGAACAATGTCCTCTGAGATGTGAGTTGATATTATAATTTAGAAAATTTTTCAGCTTGAACTTTACCCTCCAACTGTGCATATTTCTCCTGATGTTTGCTTCGACGATGACGGCGCAGGTTGCATTCTTTCATCACAGCCATGGTTTCGTTGCAAATCACACACAATGCTTTCTTGCCGGATTTGATGAAGAAGTATTTCAAACTCCATTCTTCTTGAAATTGCCGACACTCATTGTCTATTTTTCTTTTCCTCTTCTCGGCCATCCTTGGGCACTAAAATAAAGTGACTTCAACATGAATAAATAGTGAAACTGAAAGTGTCTTGCACACAATATCACTCAAAAAACCTGATTATGCGAACTAATTTTGTCGCAATTATAGCTGCAAATGACCCAAAACAATTTTAAAAAATTCTTATGATTTCTTAAGTTAAACTTACCTGAATATAGTCTGCAAATATATCCACTTATAGAGGAGAGATTGTTGCTTTTAATGTTTCCTCTTCAGAATATTTGGAAAATTCTTGTTAAACTTACGACATTCCCAATACTTTATACACACTGGTAAGTAATTATGCGAAGGAAATTATCACTAAGTAAAATAGAGTGCAACATGTTTCGCAATTAGACGCTAACTGCCACCAACACCTCCTCATCGCAGCAGTCAACCACAACTGGCAAACTGATCAAAATAATCACGTCTTGAACAAGAAGCAAACCATTTAAAAACTCTGCCACTAGATGGTGTTATATCATCTCATTCACTGTGAACAGAAGTAGAAAAAGTAAGCAGCGAATAAGGTTTTGCAATGTAGTGATCGGTTGGAAAACATAACGCACTACTGCGTGCCGCGATTTTAATTCGCTAAAAACATAATGTCCACGTAAGCTGCGGCTGCTCTTGGCAGGATACACATAAATTTCCGGATGAGAGGGCCTCGCAGGCTACATCAGGCCCGCGGGCCGTAGTTTGGAGACCCCTGGTCTAAATCATAAGCTGAATGTGAGAAGCATAGCAGACCAAGTAAACATTGATAGAGAAACTGTTAGAAAAATATGAACTGAAAATTTTGGCATGAGAAAGGTGCATACAAAAATGTTCCAGAAGGAGCTCACCAATGAACAAAAGCAAAGGAGGTAGAAGTTTGCCAAGATATTTTGGAGAAGCAAGATAATATTTTGGGTTGTGTTACTACTGGTGTTGAAACACAGGTGTACCAATATGACCTTAAAACAAAGTGTCAAAGTGCACAATGAAAGTCAGTCATTTCATCACTACCAAAAATGTCTCTCAGTCCAAATCCATAGTCAAAACAATGTTGCTAAACTTGTTTGATATTAGAAGGATTGTTCATTATGAAATGGTACCAAATGTACAAATAAGCAACCTCTTAGATATAATTCCAAGTAAGCATCATGATGAAAATCAAACCATAATGAGAGTGGCAGATTGACTTTGGGCCACAGAATTAAAAATAAATAAAAAATCAACACTAGTGAACCTAGGTGAAAATATGCCAGGATGGCTCAGCAGGTAGAGCACTCATCTTGCAACCCAGGGGTTCGAGGATCAACTCAGGGCCCCAGATCATGCAGACCCTTATGCTTAGCTGGGATGTGCCCCAGTTCAGTTCTCACTGGTGCAAGCATCCCATGTGGGAGACTTCTAGTTTGGCTCCCACCTTGGGTGTGCTTCCCATTTAGGAGGCTCCCAGCTTGCAGACTGTACCTTCCATGCTGGAGATGTACCACCTGGTCCCTGCCCTTGAAGCCCTCATGCCAACCTAACTATATTGAACATTACTATATGGAACAAAACTATATTAACATTAATGTGCATCATTGAAAATTAATGTGCAGCTGTGGATGCTCCTCTGGGCTTTCCCCCTTCTGTCTGTCTCTTTCTCTGTCACTGTCTCTCTCTGTGTCTCTCTCTGATGTGCCCTCTCTCTCTCTGTCAAAACAATAAAAAAATATGTTACAATCACATAGGGATATGGGGAGCAAAGTGCTATTAATTTTACTAATTTTTGAGATTGTCTTCAAATACATTTGAGTATATTTACATATATTTTCTTAAATGTCTTAAGCTTAGTGATAACAGAGAAATTGTATTTTTAATATATTTCTGATATAGTAGGTATTTTTGATGTCCTGTTTTCCTGTTAAAACATTATTGCTTTCATCTGGATTCTTATGTCTTCAAATGTTTTATTCATTTTAATAAAAACGTATGGATCCCTATGTGCCAGAAACTTTTTAAGGCTAGAATTGCCCTCTTAGGGCTTGAATTCTAGATGGAATACAAATTAAGTGAGTTGAACACATAAGTAGGTAGCAGTAAGTCTAAGAAGAAGAATAAAGCAAAGAGTGATTGAGGGAGTATCTCAGAAAGACACAGATAGTCAAAAACAACCTCTCTGAGGAAGTGAAAATTAAGCAGAAATTGGAATCCAATTAGGGACTCATTTTCATGAAGATCTGAAGATTGCTATAAGCAGAAGAAACAATTAATATATAGAATGTGTGCCACTATCATTAAATGAGCCTTTCAAATGTCTTTGGAATCTTTCAAACACTTATTTCAATCCATTCTACATACAAGTATATACACCAAATAAATCATACCAAAACACCCAAAGTCATCTTGTCTGGTTCTTAAGACTTCTGTGACCTGTCATCATTATTTCCCTTCTTATTTCCAAATTTGATCTATCACATGATTTGTGCTTCATCCACAGAGCATTGTTTTATTCTCTCAAATATAAATCTGTCCACCTTCCTTGCTTTTGTGGCATTTCCACAGGTTTCTTAAATAATAAAAAATACCTAAGGTTTAATTCAAATGCTACTTTTATTGTGAAACTCCCACAGATTCCAAACAATGAACGGTATTTCTCTTTAGAAGTCTGTCATTTTAAACATGCCTCATTGTTTTTACCTTATAAAAAAAGAGAAAGTGTCCTTACATTTATCATGCTAAGGAAGAATAAATGATACTATAAAGTTCATTTTACTTAATGGTTTCTTTGGCATTATTTATATAATCATATGTCCCTTAAGAACAGAAATACATTTTTAAAAATTTGTATTTAGGGAACATCATGAAGTGCACTTACACAAAATTAGATGGCATAGCTTACTACACACCTAGGCTATATGATATTGTCTATTGCTCCTAGTCTATAAGCCAATTCACCATTTTATTGTAAGGAACAACATGATTAAATCAAGTACAAGAAAAAATGATGCAATCAAGAGGCACAGAAAACATAAGTATTTGAGGTTGCTTCCTGTACAACAATGCATGCTATTTATAGTAAACTGTATGAAAATGAACTCTAAAATAACAAAAGTATGCTATAGTAAATAAATCAGTAACATAGTTGTTTATTATCAAGATCAAGTATTATGTATGTGCTATATTTTATATGACTTGACAATGTGGTAGTCATTTTGTTTTTGTTTTTGTTTTGTTTTAAGAATCATTTTATTGTTTTTGACAGAGAGAGAGAGAGAGAGAGACAGACAGACAGACAGACAGACAGACACAGAGAGATATATAGAGAGGGAGAGGGCACAGAGCAGTCTCCATAGTTGTACATCATCAGTTTTTGACATGGTTTTTATTCTGAACAGATAGGCAGGGGCCAAACAGGGTGGGAACTGGCCCCGGGGCCTTCTGAATGGAAGGCATGTTCCCTTGAGCCAGGGGCTGAAAGTGCAGGTGAGGACCAGACTGGGGGCCTCCCACATGGGAGGCACACCCCAGTGCACCATACGGGTCTGCACTGGCCAGAGCCAGGATTTGATCCTTGATCTCCAGGGCTGCAAAGGGAGTATTTAACTTGCTGAGCCACTTCAGCTTTCCTGGTAGTTTTGTTCATACCAGTATCACCACAAATATGTGAGTAATGTATTGAGTGCGCTACAATGTTATGACAGCTATGTTATTACCAAGCCATAAAATTTTTTTAGCTCCATTACAATTTTATGGAACCACCTTCATATGTGAAATCTGTCATTGACTAATATATCATTATGCGGCATATTATTACCTAATATATTTGTCTTAATCCCCAACCAGATTATGAGCATATCAAAGAGTTTATAGAGAATGAACTTGTTATCTGTGTAGTCAACATTGAACCACTAAGGGATGATGGGAAAACATCTTGGACATAATTAAGATGTATTGGAATAAAAAAGGTTCTGTCCTTCCTGGTTATTTCTGAGCATATGGTAAATGTGTTTTTTCGTCCACTCAGGCTTTTGTAAAAAAAAAAAAAAAAAAGTACCTTAGCCTGAGTGATTTATAATCAATAACTTTATTTCTCATCATTTTAGAGGCTGGTAAGTACAAGATTAAGGTACCTGGAAGTTTTTGTGTCTAGTAAGGAACATTTTCACGGTTCATAGATAGCTATCTTCCCATTGTGTGTTTACACGGTGGTAGGGACAAGAAAATTCTCTGGGATCTCTTTATAAGGATTCTAATACCATTCAAGAGGGCAGAGATTTCCAACCACCTTCTAAATCACCTTTCCAAGGACTCACCTTCAAATAATCAGATTGGAGATGGCAAAAGAACAAATTTTCTCCTAGAGCCTCTGGAAGGAATGAAGCCTTGCTAACATTTCTATCATCCAGAACTGTAAGATAAATAAATGTGTTGCTTTAAGTAACACAATTTGAGATAATTTGTTATAGTAGCAATAGAAAACTAGTATAGATGTAACTGTCACCATTGTTGCTACAATAACAATTATTAAAATGCTAGGATATATTTCGCATACAGACTGTTTTCTAGGTAAATCTCTGTTATTAAATTGTGTAATTGAATGAAAAAATGTGTAGTGGAAATAGAGGGATTTATACTGTATTATGAAGGACAACCTTCCCAAAGGACTATTAGGTACAGGATTTCAACAGTCAGGTGCTATAAAATCTTTTGGTCTAAATAAATATGCAATATACAATAAGGTGCGCAAGAACTTTTACCTTGGTATTTGTAATATTAGAAGAAGATAACAGGTTAGAACTCATTTAAAACTTTATTTCTTTCCCTAATATATTTAAGGATATTTCAAAATGATGTTTGACTAAAAGGAATTTGCTAAAATCTCTTTTTTTTTTTTCAGTAATGAAGCTTCATGTTTATTGTTTGAAACAAATTTATTCTCAGAATAATGCACAGAAGCACAGGTTGAGACTTACCATTGTGAGGCTTCACTTCCTTTCTCTGATGCCTCCCCCTTCTCTGAATGCCAGGGAGAACACAGTTGGGAGGAAGAAACATGCAATCACAATGATCAACTCTAAAGACAATGGTGTGGTCCAAAAGAACTCAACATAATTAATCCAATTACGTGAAGAGCTTCACTGAGTAGGATTAAAATATTGCAGCTGTAGTGTTGAGTATGTTTTCCAAGAAAAGACACTGGAGGAAGCCGGTGAGCTCAGTGGGTTAAAAGCTCACTTTGCAGCCCCGGGAACCAAGGATCTAATCCTGGCCCCAGCCCATGTGGACCCATATGCTGAACTGGGGAGTGCCCCCACTTCGGTTCTCACTGGGGTGAGACTCCGGCTCAGTTCCTGCTCTGTGCAACCCCGTGTCCACCTGCGGAATGAAACTATGTGGAAAAAACGATAATGTGCACCTATGGAGACTGTTCTGGGACCTCCCCTTATCTCTGTCTCCGTATGTCTCTCTCTATCAAAATCAATAAAAAAAAAGAAAGAAAGAAAAGACACTGGAATTAGAACACTGTAGAACTAAGATGCATTTATAGATAAAACACGCCATACGTCAATTAAATCTGTATGTTAATGAATTCTAGAGCACAGAAATGGAAGACAGACTCTAACCTACTGATTGCAGTGGCTTCATGAAAGCCATTTATTATGTATGTAGCTGCTCTATAATCGGTGGTCAGCCCCTTTAGTTATGGCTATTTGTTTGTTTGTTTTTGTCTTTCTCTTTTATTCTCTCCATCTTTTTCTCTCCCAAATGTATGTCCTGCTATTATTCTGTTAATTAACTTTGCATTGGGTTCAGACTAAATTTATATCTGTATCTGCATTCTACTTGAACTTATATGTAGTGGTCAATCAGATAGAACCAGGTCAGCACAAATGCTCTCCGACAAGAAAATTGACTCTGAGTGACCAGACTACTCTAGTGACTGCTGAAAAAAATATCTAGACTATTTAGTAGAGAACAAAATCAAAGTCTTCGGAGCAAAAAGTTATTGGGTTCAAAACTGTCTTTTGCTTCATTCACTGGGCAATCCAACAAATAGCATTAATTACTCTGTATTCATCAATATTTTTGGAAAGATTTTAGATAATTGAAATATACTTCCCAATGGTATAAGCATCAATTATATTTTGTGAAGTGTTTAATTTTACCATTTATCTTATGTGTAACTACCTTTTATTTCCTGCTCTATTAAGCTGTATTTCTTTATTATCATCACTATATTTTTGTCTGATCTTTATTTATACATCCTTTGTGGCTTTAAAATCAAATTATTGAAAAAAATTATTTTAATTGTTTGTAATTAGGTCCTTAGTAAGGAATTTTCTATAAAATTGACATTTAATGTAAATGTATATGACCAAGATTTATCTATTATTTTAATAAGGTACATTTACTAATTCTCATTGCAAGGCCTTTTTTTTTTTTAATGTTTTTTAATATTTATTTATTTATTTATTTATTTTTGACAGCTAGAGAGAGAGAGAGAGAGAGAGAGATACAAAGACAGAGAGAGAACTGAACGGGGGGAGCTCCCAGTTCAGCATATGGTTCTGCACAGGCCCGGACCGGGATTCGATCCTCGGTCCCCGCGGCTGCAAAGTGAGCGCTTAACCCACTGAGCCATCCCAGCTTCCCCGACAAGGCCTTTTTTAATTGAACTGGATATACACTTTAGAAATTAATTTTTAGGGATGCTGATATGTCTCAATGAGTTGAGTACTTATCTTGTAACCCTGGGATCCAAGGATTGAAACCTTGTCCTGGCCCATGTGGACCCATATGTTGAACTGGGATGTGTCCCCAATTCAGTTATCACTGGGGCAAGCTTGCCATGTGGGAGGCCCCCTGTTCAGCTCCTGTCCTGAGTGTGGTTCCCATGTAGGAGGCTCCAAGATAGCAGGGGTGTTCCTCCCATACAGGAGGTCCCGGGCCCCAGTTGTGCCCCTTGCAGACCTGCACTCACCTGTAGAGTGAAAGTATATGGAAAAATTAGTGACATACAATTATAGAGACTGCTCTGAGCCCTCCCCCTTTTCTCTGTCTCTCTGTCTCTTTCTAAATAAATAAATAAATAAATAAATAAACAAACAAATAAATAAATCTTAAAAAAAGGAAATTAATTTGTATACTTAAAGGACTTTTAATTCAATCAATTGAGGAGCTACTTAAATTTAAATTATTATTTTTTAAAGGTTAAGCAGTTTATTGGAAAGAAGGAAAAGCTCTCTCAAGAGCAAGAAGGGGCACCCAAAAGTGGAATGCCCAAATTAATTTTTTTAAGGTATATTTTGGATATATATATATATATATATATATATATATATATATATATATATATATATATATATATATATATTCCACTTAAAGATATTCTAGGTTTAGCCTGTGACTTTCTATCTCAGAATGCATGTTTGGCATTTACAAATGGACCAGTAAAATATGTTCTGTTGTAAATTAGTGATGTATTTCCAATTCACACAGACAAGTCCCTTCACAGTATTCAGTGTATAAGGCGACCCCATGTATAAGACAACATCTATTTTTCTAATCCAACATTAAGAAATCAATACAAGGGTTACTCTTATGCATAAGACAACTCCCAATTTTTAATTTAACAATTTTTAGCAAAAGTATCTTCTTATTCATGGGGAAAAAAAAGATATTTCATCTCTTGCCTATTACTAAATTAATCTCAATTAATCTGCTGTTTTTGTTTTATATTTTTTCTAGAAGAATTGTTGGCCAGTAGATTTGCCCTTAAATTTTGTTTTAACTATTCATAGGACTAGATCACTTTCTTTCCAGAGAGTGAATATTCCTGAGTCTTATTCCTTTATTGAGTTTTCTCTAAAACTCAGGTTAACTATTTTTTATTCATTATCTGATAACATTTTGCTGTGTTGGTTGCTATTTCTGCAGATAATGACAGGTGACTTATTTTTGTACAGTTGCCACTGTTTGCATTGGTTGTTAGATTTGTTTTTATATAAATCCTTTAGAAAAGAAAATATTAAGATTAGAACCATGAGCATTTGTTTCTCAAAATATATTTTAATGATATTTGCCTTATAAAATTGTTTAATTGATTTTATTTTGTTTTAACCAATTTGCTTTTTTAATTTATTCAGTTATACTCATCTGTTTATATTGTACTTGAGCACACAGTATGTTTATAGAAAGTTGTTTATCCAATAGATATTTCTTGGCAATATCCCATTTTTCAGATATGAATCTTATCTTTTCTTTTTTAAAAGATTTATTTTTCTTATCTTATTTTTATTTATTTATTTATTTATTTATTTATTTATTTTTTTTTTTTGGGGGGGAGACACAGAGAGAAGGAGGAGGGCCCAGAGCCATCTCCATAGTTGTATGTCGTCAGTTTTTGACAGTTGCATTCCACAGGCAGGCCCGGGGTTACACAGAACAGGAACCAGGCTGGGTGCCTCCCATATGAAAGGCACCTCTCCACAAGCCTCGGGGTCTCCCATATGGGAAGCTTGCCCCAGCAAGAACTGAACGGCAGGCACACCCCAATTCAGCATATGAATCGGCATGAGTTTGGGCCAGGATTAAATCCGCAGACCCTGGGGCTGCAAAGTAAGTGCTCAACTGTGCCATCTGGCCAGGGTTTTCCTGCATGGGAGGCACACCCCGTGAGCCAGGGGCCAAACCCAGGGCCCTCCACATGGGAAACTCACTCTGGCAAGAACGGAACTGTGTGCCCACCACATGGGAAGCACACCACCGTTCCGCATATGGGTCCACAAGAGCCGAGGATGGAACTGGGACTAGATCCTCAGAACTTGGTGCTGGTAAGCAAATGCTAAACCTGCTGAATCATCCCAGCATTCCCAGTAATTGTTTTTGTTTTGTAAGATGATGATGATGATATTAATGGTGTAATAATGATAAATGGGTAAAAATGAGATGTTCAACCCCTGTGTCCTAACATATTGGCTATATATGTGTAGGTACGTAGCAAAAGCAATATATTTCCACGGCATATTTAGAAAAATATTTTTTTAAGATTTATTGGTATTGTTTTTGACAGTGAGACAGAGAGTGAGATACAGAGACAGAGACAGAGAGAAGGGAGAGGGTTCAGAACAGCCTCCATAGTTGCACATCATTGGCTTTTCCACATAGTTTTATTCCACAGGTGGGTGCGGGGCTGCACAGGGCAGGAACTGGGCCGGGGTCTCACCCCCATGAGAACTGAACTGGGGGCACTCCCCAGTTCAGCATATGGGTCCACACGGGCCGAGGCTGGGATTCGATCCTCAATCCCCAGGGCTGCAAAGTGAGTGCTCAACCCACTGAGACATCCTGGCTTCCCCCTCACCCCAATTTTTTTTTTCTTTTCATAAATACAGACTGTAAACAAATAATTTTTAAAAGTTTTTTTCAATTAAGACTTTTAATTAATTTGGTTCTTGGTGTTAACTGTTGTTTAACACTTATTCTGGTAGGCATATTATATTTTACAAGTCTAACGAGAATACAATGCCATATAAAAACATTTTTTGTAAAATAGTAATTAATTTTCCAATTTATGTTTTCTACTATATCAGTCATATTGTAAATGTCTTGCTATATTTCAGAGTGAGCTTAATGTAAAACACTTAAAAACTTTTAATGCTTTATGACAATTTCAAAAAGCAAGGATTGAAACAATTTTTAAGAAATCCATATTTTTAGATTGTGCATTGAATAACCTAGTTACAGAGAAGGGAAAAAGTGTATACATGTTCAACTAAGACCAGGCAGATTAGTTTTTATAGCATTTTTTTCCTACTACATCCTCAGAAGATAGAAGAAAAGGACAAGTGAGCATTTGCTACAAAAGCAGTCACTTGTTCTTTGAATGGAAATATAAAATCCATTGAAATAGATTTTGCCAAAGATATTCAGAAAGTCTGAAACCTTCTTTTGCTGTGAAAGGTAGTAGTTATATTCCATCTTCAAAAGAGTCACATTTTTATCTTTGTCTGCACTTGTAAACCTCACATATGGAAGATATATTCTAGACAGCAAAGTCAGTAAGAAAATGAAAGTTTCTACTACTGGAATGGAAGATAAGAAGTAAAAAAAAGATAGATACAAACTAGGCATATATACATATTGTGTTTAAGTTTAAACTGAAAATATGTAGGTGCATTTATATTTTTCAATAACAATTTTGGAATACAAGAATTATTTTAACTTATAATCAACACAAAGGCACACAATGATATAGAATTCCACATAGTTATCTCAAAATTTTTTAAAGATATGCCAGGATAGCTCAGCAGGTTGAGTGCTTGCCTTGTAACCACAAGGTCCAGGGATTGAATCTCACCCTCGGCTCATACAAACCTATATCCTGAACTGTGGTGCAACTGGTAACTGCCTGGATGCTGGCTAAGGTTCTTACCTCCCATGGTGGAGGCCCCCAATTCAATTCCTGCCCATGCAGTTCTATCTATATTCACATGTGTGGAATAAAATTGTCACAACTAATTATGTACAATTATGGAGAATATTCTGCCCCCTGACCCCCACCCCCGACTTGCTTGCTCTCTCTGTCTCTCTCTCATCGTCTCTCAAACAATAGAATAAATCTTTTTAGAAAATTCTCTTTCATTAATTTAAATTTTTTTTAAGTATCAATAGACTGTTCTAATATATAAAGTTCCCTAAACAGTATGTATATGTAATTATTCTTCATTTCTGATAGATTTAGGATGTAAAGTACTGTAGGGAGCCAGTGTGGAGCCTGAACAGAAAGGTTTCGGGGGTCCTCGATGGTAAAGCCTCAGTTCCCTGGGCCTAACAGGAGGGACAGGCCTGGGGGCTTTATGGCAAAGCTTCAGTCCCCACTTTAATCTCCCTGGGGAGGAGGTAATTGGGTGATTAGTTATAGAAAAATGTGTACTTGCAGCTTCCCATGAAGGCCAGGAGGCAGAGGCCAATAGATTCATGGACCATGATCTACATATCAAAGCCTTTACTGGAGGGGGCTGTTACCTCCTATAAAGATGTGTGCACACCGTGCTTTGCTATGCTAATGCCTGACCTTTCCTTGTTCTTTGTAGTGGCCTATAGTTATGCTATATAAGAAAAGCAATAAAGCTATTCCAGGCTGCTCCTATTGAGGACAGCCAGCTGTCTCTTAATTCCCACTGCTCAAATTCAGGGACTTCCTTCATCTAGGCTGGTTCCTGGCAAAGTACTTAGAATTATTTATGATTTTTTTTCAAATATACTACTTGCTTTCAACAATGCCTTTGCTTTTAAGTATTGTTTCCCATTAATAAAAGCAAGTGCCATTTTGAAACGATGAATAAACCTAAGGTTGAAATAAATTGCATTTGACTTACAATTTCAAATCTGGCATTTAAATAGGACTATACTATTCAAAATATGTTCTCTCATTACATAGTTTAGGTTTGAAGTAGAAACCATCGTTCATAATCTTGCACTTGCATTGAAATGTCTTGTTTCGATCCTGAATAGAACAGATCCTTAAGATCTGATGAGAAGTGTATATAGTTAATAAGCTGAGCAATAAGGTTATATTGTTTAGTCAAAATGAAGGTGCATTTTATTTTGAAAATACTGATATTATCTATTAAGGTACTACATCATGCATTTTGGGTTGGTTATTAAATATGCATTTCTCTCATGTATATATTTTTAAAAATAAAATTGGTTTTAACAAATATTGCTAATGAGTGACATTTATGAACTGCAGCCTCCAACTGCCTTGGATTCTTTCTTAGAACTTTTTATTACTCTAATGTATTGTTCATATTTCATCTTTCTTAGGCTTTTTTAAAAAGATTTATTTTATTGTTTTTTTTTTTTTGATAGACAAGGAGAAGAAGGAGGGCCCAGAGCAGTCTCCATAGTTGTAAGTCATCAGTTTTCGACGTGGTTTTGTTCCACACAGGTGGGCAGGGGCCGCACAAGTTGAGAACTGGGATCTTCCTAGAACAAGGGGCCAAACTGGGGCACAAGAACTGAACTGAGGTTCTTGCACATGGGAAGCACACCTCAGTTCATCATATGGGTCCTCATGGGCCAGGGATGGGACTTGATTCTAGGTCTCCAGGGTCGGGACTTGATTCTAGGTCTCCAGGGTAAGTGCTCAACCCCCTGAGCCATCCTGGCTTCCCCTTTCTTGGTCTTTTAAGAATATTTGCTGGGGAAGCCAGGATGGCTCAGTGGGTTAGGCGCTCACTTTGCAGCCCCGGGGACCGAGGATCAAATCCCGGCCCTGGACCATGTGGACCCATATGCTGAACTGGGGAGTGCCCCCAGTTCAGTTCTCACTGAGGTGAGACCCCGGCCCAATTCCTGCCCTGTGCAGCCTCAAGCCCATCTGTGGAATGAAACTATGTGAAAAAAATGATGATGTGCAACTATGGAAACTGTTCTGGGCCCTCCCCATTCTCTCTGTCTCTGACTCTGTATCTCTCTCTCTCTCTCTCTCTCTCTCTCTCTCTGTCAAAAACAATAAATAAATCTTAAAAAAAAAGAATATTTGCTTTTAAATATTTTCATGTTGGTTAAAGAAAGGGGTTATAGAAAGGACCATAGCACAAAAAAATCATATGACTTAAAAGGTAGTCAGTGATTTATGATACTTTTACCACCCATCACTGAGTAAATGAAACTTGAAACTGACTAATGTTTCATTGTTTGTGTTGGGAACGTTTATAACTTGCTGCAGGGATTTTTTTGTGCTACACTGTATGTAGAATAGTGTAGAAAAAAAATAACTCTTGAGCTGTTACTAAGTTTTAATTATATTTGAGAAATAAAAATTTGGGGCAGTAATACTTTTGACTTAGTAAACTACATTTTTTTGAACTTCTGTATTGATAAAGGCAAAAATAACATTATTAACAAAATATGTTTTAAATCAGCATTCTCTCAAGAGATTAATTAATAATTTTCTATTTTTATGTACATATCAAAATATTAAAAAAATTATGATCTCCCAATTATACATTCTTAGAAACAATTTAAGTCAAATCATAATTGACATTCTAGTTTGAGCTGTTACATAAAATGGCAAATAGAATGGATGTTAAGATTAGTTCTATTGCTTCAAATGGAAAAGAAGGTATATAAAATACCTTTGATATTTTGCTGTGAATTAATAAATACCTCAACTTGTTTTTAGCTCAAGTGCTATGCTCAAAAAATGGACTTTCTATTGTTTTTTTCCAGAGTTCCAAGATTGAGCCCAAACTGTGATCATCCCTAAATTTTGATGCCTGGTGCAATGAAAATCTATGTTGTGTTAATTTCTAAAATAATAATTTATTTTTATAAAGATTTATCAGTGATTAAATGTGCAGTTCAGGTATTTAGGATAAGTATAGATAAGGAAGATCAATTATAATGTTTTTATGTGTGTGTGTGTGTGTGTGTGTGTGTGTGTGTGTGTGTTTTGGGATTTTTTTGTTTGGGTTTTTTTTTTGTCTCTCAGATTAGGTCTTGGGAAAGCCTGAAATAAAACATAAATAAAATGCAAAGAATCTATTTAAAATTCAGCAAATCATTGAGAATTTAAGGCCATATTATTTTGGATAATGTGCAACAAAATAACAGCTGTAACAAAATAAGAGTTAGGCATGTAAGCACCTGACAGATTTTGATATCCTGTATTAACTAAATCTTCTACCTTTAGTCAGTCTTGGTGATACTGGTAATTTCAGCACCAACAGCATGGGGAGATTGCATCATAGTAAGCCCGAAGAGGAGTAAATGAAAATGCTAGGAACCATGTAGCCATCAAGGAGAACATCACCAATGGTGCATGAAAGTTATCCCTAAGAAATCTACAAACTAGTTAGGGAGAAATGATTGAAAGTTCTGCAATATTCACCAGAGGCAAAATCAGAGGAACACTAGTTTTGTGTTCATTTTAACAATGAAATAGTCTAGCACACATTACTATCTAAAATTATTATCTGTTCTACTCTCCTTTTCCTGAATAAAGCTTACAGTCATTTCATATTTTTTGCTGGAACTGCTGATTTCTTTCTCATGATCAAGTACATTTTGTGCTCTATCTGAGAATAGTTTACTACCTTCCAGACCAAACTACCCCAATACCTTTAATGAATACCAGCAGCAGTACCAATATTTTAGGTTTCCTGTTACATGGCACAGTTGTATAGGTGAGCACCAGCAATTCAGGTTGATGAGATGCCACAATCAGTTTCTCTTCCAAATAAACAATGTGAAAGGGGTGAATGAATAGCATGCTCTTAAAAAGTAAAAAGTTATCCTCTTCTCTTTCATCATTGTCTCTAAGAGACAAGCAAGAAAATATAAAAATCCTGCTAACAATTGGTGGCTTACTGTATTTTGCCACTGATACATATTTGAATTAAAGGTATGTCTTCAAGGTAAACAACACTGTGAACCAGTTAGACTCAGAAAGGCTTGAATTGATGCCTGATACATAAGAATAATAGATAGGGGGATGCTGGGATGGCTCATGGAGTTGAGCACTCATTTGCAGCCTCAGGGTCTGAGGATCAAATCCTAACCCCAGACCCTGCAGATTCATATGATGAACTGGGGTGTGCCCCCAGTTTGGTTTTCACTAGGCAAATTTCCTATGTGGGAGGCCCCTGGTTCAGCTCCCATCCCAGGAGTGCTTCCCATGTGGGAGGCCTCCAGCTATTTACTGCTCTGTTCAGTCCTGTGCCCACCCATGGAATGAAATTATGTAGAAAACTAATGATGTGCAACTACGGGCACTGCTCTGGGACCTACCCTTTTTCTCTGATTCTCTCTGTCTCTCTGTCTCTCTCTCTTTCAAAAATAATAAAAATAAACCTTAAAAAAAGAATACTAGATTAAATGCCTAGGTAATATAAATAAAATTAGGTAAAATACAAAATTCCAGAAATAAACAGAAACTTCAAAATAAGAACAAACAGAAAATGTAACTGAAAGAATAAATAATAAATATATTATATATTAACTTTAATTGTGAGTATGAGGATTTAATATTTGCTTCAAGAATTGGTTCAGGCTACCTGCCCTAGATACATGCCTTGAGAAGAAGTGAGAACGTTTTTATCCTCCTAGCATATGGTAAAAAATAATGTAGAAATTCACTCCATTTTTATTTGTACATTTGGAGTATACATTACTATGCAAACAAAATGTAGATCCAAAGTTAAGAATTAAAATCAAGTTTGGAACCAGTAAAAATATAGGGCAACCATTCCCAAGTGGTAGTGTGCATACCCATTGGGGTACATGATAGGCCATTCAAGGTTTACAAAAATAATCAGTAATAGCAAAAAAATAAGTAAAGTAAGAAAATGCAGAACATTAGTTATGGAGTAATAAGTGTTAAGTTTTAATCCCTATTAATAGAGATGCTTCAAAATTAGGTCACATTAGTGAATGATGATTGGTGTGTCTGTATGTGTGTGTGTGTGCGGGGGGGAGGGGGTTGCTATGAAACCTCCTTTCTCCAAACTGCTCTTTGAATAATCAAAACCTAAAGTCTCAGAACCATCTATTTGTGACATTTTAAGAACTTCCCCAAATGTATACATCTATGCATAGCCAGACTATTTGATCAGTTTAGTTATTGAATGAGTAAAATTAAGTATGTCATCTGTAATCATGATCCTTTTAAAGTAATTTTTTGATTTAATGTTTAACATCATTTCAGTTATTATTGTCAATGATTTTTAAGCCTGCCAGTTATGGATCAGTGGTTGAAAGCAGAAACAATTACAAACCCAAAACTTGATTATAATCCATCACCAAGTACTTCTCAACACATGTCTGCAGCTACAAGTACACACATACACACCAGGAGATAGTAAAAAGATGTGTGCCTCAGATACTACACAGAGACAAGGAAATACTCTTAAGAGGATATTAAACACGGGTTTTCATTTTTAGGGAATGTTGACTGTTCAAAGCCTTTGAGTGTTGTGTGTGGGGAAATATTATCAAATGGTTGCATGAAACCCTCTCTACTCGTGTTACATATAAAAACAAAGAAATACATTACTTTGGGGGTCTTAGAAAAGCATCCAACTATTACTTCATACATGATGTCAGGAAAGAAAGACAATGATCATGCAGCTGAGGCTTGATATCATATTGCTAATCACATAGCTAAATATGGTAAAAACTAAACCATAGTTGAAGATTTAATTTATCTTTATAATAATGATACAATTTTTTATCTGTATGGAGAAGAGCATATTCACAAAATTAATACAATCTATTTTTCAATCAATACACTGTCTTGAAGAATTCAGAAAAAATGTCTGACAACGTTGAAGCTATAGTAGAGAATTCAAAAAAGTAAAATATTTTGTAGCCATTGATGAAAATGTAGATGTTGCTCATTTATCTATTTTGCTAATCATTGTAAGATTCTTGGTAGAAAATAAAATTGAGAAAAACCCGTTGCTTTGTTACCAACGAATAAAGCATAAAACAGGTGAAGATATTTTTAAGGCCATCAATGGTTATTTCATTAAAAAGGACTTTAGTTGGTCAAATGGTTGTGGTGTATACACTGATGAAGGTAAGCCTATTTAAGGTTGTTTTATAGGCCTACACAGTCAGATTAAAAAAATAGCTCTCCAAGTACCATGGAGTCATTGCTGTATTCATAGATGAAGTCTTACATCCAAGACTTTTCCTAGTGAACTGGAAGATGTTCTTGATGAGGCTGTAAAAGTTGTAAATTTTATGAAGTCACACCATGAAACTACAAATCGTTTAAAGTACTGTATGAAGAAATGAACCGCATTCATAGCACATTACTTCTGCATATGGAGTTAAGGTGGCTATTTTGTGGCAAAGTACTTACTTTTGAACATAGACATGAAGCCTAGGTAATTTTTTTATTCTGTCATTTCACTGTTGCTCCAAATTTTAGGGACAGCAATTGGTCAAAGTCTTTCATATTTGTCAAATATTTTTCAAGAAATAAAGAAACTCAACTTAACACTTCAAAACAACTCAATTATACTCAAAGTAACCTGCAAAATTAAGTTAAT
Organism: Craseonycteris thonglongyai; assembly: GCA_004027555.1. Classification (NCBI taxonomy): domain Eukaryota; kingdom Metazoa; phylum Chordata; class Mammalia; order Chiroptera; family Craseonycteridae; genus Craseonycteris; species Craseonycteris thonglongyai. Next base: position 13,510 of record PVKE010008483.1, on the reverse strand, counting down.
AATTTAAAAGTTGGGCATGTTTTGGGAAAGATCAGCCTGAAGTTTTTGAAACATAAAAGAGAATATTGGAAGTCACTTGAAAGATCTTCAAGTGTCCTTTTATAAGTATTTCCCTTAGAGTGGAAAATAAAACAACTGAATTGCAGGTTCCTTCAATGAAAAATTATTCAAAAAACTAAATTATCAATCAGTGAAAGAGAGCAGTTAATCAAACTTTCAACTGATTGGTTTTTTTAATTCTTATTTTAAAAGAAAGCATCTTGTTACCTTCTGTGTAGATGTCAGTAAAGAATACAAATAGCTCAGTGAGAAGGCACTCAAATACTTCTTGCTATTTACTAATATTGAACTAGTGGAGAGAGCTTTTTCTTCTTCACCTTCATAAAAAATAAGTACTGCAACAACCTTAGTTAATGCAAGTCCAAATTTAAGATTGTATCTTACAACTTTGAGACTGATTTCAAGAAACTAAGTGCATCAAAGGAAGCTCAAATATCTCACAATGTCTCTATTGGCTAGTGATATGCATAATAATTATTACAGCTTTCCAAATAACACAGATAAATATTATTATTAATAGTATTAAAGTTTGTTAAATACTTGATTATCATTATTGATATATAACTGTGTTATAAATATTGTAAAATATTAATTCTGTGGTTTGTACTTTTAGTGTATTAATTTTTATCTTCTAATTTACTACCTATTTCCACTAATTTAGATTTAGATAGGCACTGAATAAAAGTGTCAGTATTTAAAAACTGCTGTTTTAAAAATAAGGGGTACGATTTATAGAAATAGGCTTAAAATGATTATACAAGTGATAAAAAGGTTGGGCACCACTGACATGGGGCTTTGGGGAAGTTCACCTACAAAAATACTTCATTGAGACAATTATAAAACACAGCAAATAATTTTATACTGACATTATAGAAACCACAAGAATCAATGAACTATGCTTAATACAGCAGCTTAAAGAAAAGTGTTTCTAAAATGATCAAAGAAGACAAAGATGGAACAGGAAATGTAAGATGTTGAGAAAGGCATATCATATATACATACTTTTTCAAAACCCACTCAGCCCCATAAGAATGGTATTTAGGCGTGGAACATTAGTTTACCAAGATACAAAGAATTTTATAGACTGCATTGGGTTTACTGCCTTGTATGGAAATATTTTCCCTGTTTTTCAGACTCAGTGTGTAATCTTCTGTTCTACTTACACACATGTTTCATATGGTCTGTATCCACCCCTACAATCGTATCTGTCCCCTACAAAGGGAAAGTGAGGGTTGTTCTGATGTAGTACAAAAGGGGTTTGTGCAGGCCATTTACCAAGGGGGACCTGCTGAAGGAACCAGTTGACAACACACTGCTGAAGCTGATCTTGGTCTGTCTCCTCTATATGAGTATAGCAGCATTCCACCTAGTGTTTGACTCTGATGTGTTTCCTTTGTGACTCTGATACAAGATCTGTGAGCAGAACTGTTCAGACTTCTACTCCTGATAATATACAATAGATGTCCCTTGATCAACCTAAGATCAACAACAACAACAAAAAGACACCTCAATAAAGAATCAGAAAAAAAACTACATTAAAACAACGAACAAAAATATATGAATACAATAAAAAAATTGAGTATAATAGCAGTTGAGGAAAGGATTGAAGTATTTAAATATAGAGCTAAAGAAATTACATAGAATGCAATAAAAGAAAATAAACAGATATAAACTATAAAATATAAATTGAACATGATATATATAATGGGAAGGTAATGCATGTTAACAGGAATTTCAGGGGAGAAAGTATAGACAATGGTAAAAAGAAAAAAAAGAGCTTTAAGGGATGAAGGTAGAAAGCTATTTTCTTTTCAGAGTTATAGAAATTCAATCTCTCTCTGTCTCTGGGATGGCTCAGTGGGTTAAGCGCTCACTTTGCAGCGCTGGGGACCAGGGATCGAATCCCGGCCCCGGCCCGTGCGGAACCATATGCTGAACTGGGAGCTCCCCCAGTTTAGTTCTCTCTCTGTCTCTGTCTCTGTATATCTCTCTCTCCCTGTCAAAAATAAATAAATAAATAAATAAAATTAAAAAAAAAGAAATTCAAGAACTCTTAGATTGAAGAAGCCTATTAAGTCTTACTAGAATTTAAATGTCAAAAGGTGTTTCATTTTTTAATACATAGTGGTGAGTTGGCAAGATATCACAATATTTAAAAAACAACCAAAGATAAGAAAAATCTCTCATGGAAAACAATAAGTAGAATAGGCTTATTAAAATAAACAATACCAGAAGACAGTGGATGATAACTTTAGAGCACTTAGGTTAAAAAGGTGTCAATTTCAAATGAAGTAGTTACACATCATCAATTACAGAATTACTAAAGGATGTCTTTAAGAAGAAAGTAATTAAGTTTAAGAGAAACTAGGTTTAATGCAGAATTTATCAAATATTGGTACATTTAAATAAGAATTAACTGATTATTTATAATAATGACTAATGGGGTGTTTTAAAAAGATGATGGATACCAGGATAGCTCAACAAGTTGAGCACTTGCCTTACAACTACAAAGTCTGGGGAATAAATTCCAGCCCCGGCCAGTGCAAACCCATATGCTAAACTGTGGTGCAATTGGTAACTGCTGAGATGACAGCAGAGTTCTCACCTCCCATGCAGGAGACCCCCAGTTGGGTTCCTGCCCCTCAAGGCAGCACATCTTCCTGTGTTGAATGAAATCATGTCACAACTAATGATGTACAACTATGGAAACTGCTCTGGACCCTCTTCCCTTCTCTCTCTCTTTCTGCCTCTCACACAATAAAAATAAATCTTAAAAAAAAAATCACAAAATGAAACTAAAATTAAGTTACATGGAAAATAATATGGGGAAAGCAGATTATAGTGAACTAACATTTTTGTATTATACAAAAGAAGTTAGCACAAAATGAGATTTTATTAAATTAAGCATGCTCATTAAAATCTATGGGTAAACATAGATGACTGGATATATAATGTAAAACTTTAAAAGTTGAATAGAATGAAGTGAGGAAAATAAAAACTAGATCAATTTAACAAAAGTAGGAAAAGAATGTGGGTGTTTCATCAGTAAGTACCATAATTAAAAATTGGTATAACCCCTCTCAAGTGCATTAAAAGTAACTAATAAAGTTCAAATTGTTCATAATTAATGACCTAATACTTATACTTTTTCTAGATGTCAACCAGAAATTTTACATTGATTACTCGCAGACATAAAAAAGGATGTTTTTGTTTATTCTGGGTTTTGTTTGTTTGTTTGTTTTTAGAGAAACCAGAAATAATATAAATATCTAACAGGTCATAAATAAAGTGTGATTTATTTCCATTTTAAAATATAATACAGCAACTAAAACAAGTAACCTTTAATTGGGAATGTAGAACTAGATGGATTTAAAAATACAATATTGAGTTAATTATACTATTTGGATGTTCTATGCTGTCATAGAAGATTACCACAACATAATGGCTTAAACAAGAGAAATATCTTATGTTATAATTCTTTAGGTTAGGAACCTGACATAGGTCTCATCCAGCAAAGATCAATATAGTGTTATGGCTGTCTTCTCCATTCTCTAGGGGAGAATCTTATTCTTAACTATTCAGACACTGGAAAAATTCAGTGCCATGTGGTTTTAGGACTGATTTGTCCATTTTCTTGCTTTACTTTTGCATGCTCTTTTTTTATAAGTACATCTTTTAAAGCAAAATCATGTCAGCATTTGTTAATTCTGGATATTAATATCTTCGTGTTTGCTACATTGGTCTCTATTCATAGACTTTAAAATATCACAACAAAATATATGAAAAGACAATTCTTCAGGGAGTTGTACTGAAAAGTGAATTTTAGGTCAACAGCCCAATAGACATTCTCAGTTGAACATTCAGCAACTGAAAAGTGAGCTGTATGAGTCCAGCCAAATCCTCTAAAGATGCCATTTTGCAGAGACAGATGGGCCAATAATTACTGTTCAACATTTATCATATGCTTCTCTGTGGAGTTTAAAAAATGCTTTGTAGGTGTCATTTTTACATATTTCTAGTTACAGGAGTAGACAATGGTTATAACTCTCCCAGAATGCTATCATTTGTTCCATAAAAATTGTGAGACTGCTCCAGTACCCTATTAAACTTTTTAAGGTGTCAGATATACTAACCCTTGTCATTATTCTTAATTAGTTTAATTTTTTTATATTTTACTTGTTAGAGATATAATTTTAATTTATATTCCCAATGAATAAAAAACAATTTACTATCTACTAATGAAGGTATATAAACACAATGCCTTAATTTTTTTCTCATAAAAGTAATTGATTAAAAGATATCCCACAGGTTGCTACTATTCTCATCATGATACACTCTCCTTACTGCTGTTGATAACCAGGATATATATGTTCAGAGTATCCCTGACTTTTTCAGAAAAGAGAAGTTCCAAATGTGAACCAATGGCAGTTTTCAATTAAGGCAATGTCCCGCTCATTAACTCCAGTCTGAGAGGGGTTGCAAAAAGCATTTTCAGGGGGAGAGACAATTAAGTTTTCATATAGTTATAAAGTAACAAAATACAATCAAAACCCAGGTAGTTGTTTTGTGGATATCAACAAACTGATTATAAAGTTTAAATGAAAAGGTAAAAGAACCAGAATAGTCAACACTATATTAAAAGAAAAGAACAGATTAAGGTTTTCAGGCTTTTTGGGTAGATATCCAGGAGAGGGATTGCTGGGTCATATGGCAATTCCATACCTAGTTTTTTGAGGAATCTCCACACTGCCTTCCACAGTGGTTGTACCAATTTACATTCCCACCAGCAGTGTGCAAGGGTTCCTTTTTTTGTCCACAGCCTCTCCAGCACTTGTTATTCCTTGTCTTGTTAATTATAGCCATTCTAACAGGTGTGAGATGGTATCTTATTTTGGTTTTAATGTGCATTTCCCTAATTGCTAGTGATGTTGAGCATTTTTTCATGTATCTGTTGGCTGTTTGTATATCGTCAAGAGAGAAGTGCCTGTTTAGATCTTCTGCCCATTTTTAATTGGATCAATGATTATTTTTGCTGTTGAGTTGTATGAGTTCTTTATATATTTCAGATGCCCCTTATCAGAGGCATCGTTTTCAAATATTTTCTCCCATTCAGTTGGTTTCCTTTTTACTTTCTTGATGGTGTCCTTTGCTGTGTAGAAGCTTTTTAGTTTGATATAGTCCTATTCATTTATTTTTGTTTTTACTTCCCTTGTCTTTGGAGTCAAGTTCATAAAGTACTCTCTGAGCCCAAGGTCTATAAGTTTTGTGCCAATGCCTTCTGCAAAGATATATGTACCCCAATATTCATTGCAGTACTGTTCACGGTGGCCAAGTCATGGAATCAACCAAAGTGTCCTCTGATAGATGACTGGATAAAGAAGTTGTGATATGTTTATACAATGGAATACTACTTAGCAATAAAAATAGTGAATTATAGCAATTTGTGACAACATGAACGGACCTTAAAAACATCTTATTAAGTGAAATAAGTCAGAATGTAAGAATCAAGAAACATCTGACCTCACCTCTGGGTGGAATATAAAACTGAAAAGAACAAAGAAACAAAGACTCATGGACATAGTCAATAGTTTAGTGGTTACCTGAGGGTAAGGGGGGAGGTGGGTGGGAGAAATGGATAGGAGTAGGGAGGGGGAATCAAACATATGGTGATGGAAAGTGATCTGATTCTGGGTGGTGAGCACATGGTGTGATGTATAGACAATGACATGTAGAATTGTACACCTGGAAACAATGTAATTGATATCAATTAATGTCACCCCAATAAATTTAACAACAACAACAAAAAAATCAACAAATTGCAACAACAAAAAAAGAAAAGAAAAGAACAAAGTTGGAGGAAGTATGACACTCAACTTTAAGACTTAGTATAGGCAATCCTCAGAAATATAGGCACTCCTCACTTAATGACTCAGTCTTTTTTTGTTGTTGTTTTATTGTTGTTGTTTTTTTTAAGATTTATTTTATGGTTTTTGACAGGGAGAGACAGACAGAGCAAGAGAGAGAGAGAGAGAGAAACAAAGACAGAAAGAGATAGAGAAAGGGGAAAGCCCAGAGCAATCTCCACAGTTGTACGTCATCAGTTTTTCAACATGGCTTTGTTCCACACATGTTGGCAGGAGCTGCACAAGGCAGGAACCAGGAGGCAAGCCACCACAAGATGGGGGCCAAACTGGGGGCCTCACACATGGGAAGCTTGCCCCAACAAGAACCAAACTGGGGGCCTTCCACAAGGGAAGCACATTTCTGTTCAGCATATGGTTCCACACAGGCCAGGCTAGGACTCAATGCTCTGCACTTGACCTGCTGAGCCATCCCAGCTTCCCCTGAGTTTTGTTCTGTGACTAAGTCATTAAGTGAGTTGCTTGATAAACTAGGAGCTTAAAGGCAGATGTCTTGTGATATGTCATCGAGCCATGGAGTGTATATTTTTCAATAAATATCATGTGACACCACATATAAATACAATAGAGCGTGACAAAAATAGTAGCATGAATGTTTAAATTTAAAAAAATATTAGAATAAAAGACAAACTGCCATTAATCTTCCTCAAAATACCAATTCTCACTTTAAAGACATTTATCTCATCATTCTTGCCACTTTCTGAAGCAGTTCTGGAAATCCTCTTTTGTGAGTATTTTTAATTGTGCTATTATGGTTGCCTTGATGTCCTGAATCAATTTAGGTCACACATCACTTCTGGTACTGCAGTTCATGTCAAATAAAAATATTACAGTATTCCCTAATCGATTTTATTCACCAGATTTGGCACTGTGCCACTTCTGTCTCTTCCCAAAAGTCAAAATGACTGTGAAAGGTAATTTTTTTAAATCAATTAAGGACATCAAGGCAGCCTAGGCACTGCAACTAAAGACACTTATGAAAGAGGACTTCTAGAACTGCCTTAAAAGTGGCAAGAATAATGGATTGATTGCTTTCAGAGAGCGAGGGAATATCTTGATGTAGATTAATGGCAATGTATTTTTTACTTTAATAATTTTTTTAAATTTATACTTTTACCATATATTTTTTTTATCACACCTTTTATGTAGTCTTACATGACTGTGAAGACTTTGTGTCACGAATACTAGATGACTGCAGGAAGGAGACAAAGACGGAAGAAGGGAATTCTGAGTGACAGACTGAGAAAAAGTTTTTCCCACATTGGAGAACTGGTTGTAAGTCTGAGCAGTTATAAAAAAGTTAGGTTGTTAAGTGAGGAGTGGCTGTGTTGCAGGTTTGATTCCAGATCACCATAATAAAGCAAGTATCACAATAAAGTGAGTCACAGATAATTTCTGGTTTCCCAGTGCATGTAAAAGTTATGTCTACATTATATTATAATATATTAAGTGTGCAATAACACTGTGTCTTAAAGATGTATGTACCTTAATTGAAAAAAATACTTTATTGCTAAAAAATACTAGCCATTTTCTGAGCCTTCAGCAAGTTGCAATACCTTTTCTGGTAGAGGGTCTTGCCTTGATATAGATGGTTGCTAACTGATCAGGGTGGTGGTTGTGGTTGCTGAAAGTAGTTGTGGCTGTAATAATTTCTTAAAATAAGATGACAACAGCAAAATTTGCTACACTGATTGATTTCCTTTCACAAACAATTTCTCTGTAGCATATAATGCTTTTGGTAACATTTTTATTCAAAGTAAAAATTCTTTCAAAATTGGACTCAATCTTCTCAAATCCTGCTGATGCTTTCTCAACTAAATTTATATAATATTTAAAATCTTTGTTATTTTGAAAAATTTCACAGCATCTTCGACAAGAGTAGATTCAATTTCTGGAAAACAATTTCTTTTCTACCCAGAAAAAGCAGCTCCTTGTTCATTAAAGTTATGTCATGTAATTGTACCAATTCAGGACAAACTTGTAGTTATAGTTAGCTTACTACTTAAGGTTACCACAAAACTACATATAAAACTAGAATAATCAGGAAGACGGTATTAGCAAAAATAATTTGACTAACTGGTCAATAGATAAATCGAACAAAATAGAAAGACCAGAAATAGACTATCATAGTTAACTGATCTTTAACAAAGGAGCAAAGGCAATAAGTGGTAAAAAGACCAGCTCTTTAACAAATGGTTCTGGAAAAGCATGCAAAAGTAAATAAATAAGTATAGAAAGAGACTTGACAACACTCATAAATACTAACTCAAAATGGAACACAGACCTAACTCTAAAATGTAATACTATAAAACTTTTAGACATTAACATGGAAGAAACACTAGATGATTATGGGTATGGTAATGTCTTTTTAAATACAACTTTAAAGATGCAATCAGTGAAATAAATAGCTGGTGAGATGAACTTTATTAAAATAAATAATAATGATTAATAATATTAATGAACCTCTGCTCTGTGAATAACAATGTCAGCAGATTAAGAAGACAGGCCACAGTCTCGGTCAAATTATTTGCACAATATACAACTGATAGAGAACTGTTATTAAAGCTGTAAAAATCACTTTTTAAACTCATAATTAAACAAATGACCTGATTAAAAAATGGGCCAAAGACCTTAATGGATACCTTACCAAAGAAGATATACAGATAACAAATAAGCATATAATGCTCCACATCATATGCCATGTAAATTTTAAAAATGAGATACTATTACATGCCTATTAGAATTGCAAAAATCCAGGAAACTGATAATAGCAAATGCTGGTGAGGATGTGGAGCAATATAAACTCTCATTCACTGATGGTGGGAAATGAAAAATATTACAGATGTTTTACAAAACAATTTGGTGGTTTCTTACAAATTTAAACATACTCTTATATTGTGTTCCAGCAATCACATTTCTTGGTATTTACCCAAAGAAGCTGAAAATTTATGGACACACAAAAACCTGTAAATAATGTTTATAAGAGCATTATTTATAATTTTCAAACCTTGGAAGCAATGAAGATGTTTTTGAGTAGGTGAATGAAAAATAAACTGTGGTACATTCAGAGAACAGAATATTACTCAGTGCTCAAAAGAAATGGGCTAGCAAGTCATGAAAATACATGGAGGAATCAAAGTGTTAATTACTAAGTGAAAAAAGCCAATCTTAAAAGGCTATATACTGTATAATTCCAACTATCTGACATTCTGGAAAAGCCAGAACTACAGAGACATTAAAAAGATTAGTAGCTGCCCAGGAGGGAATTGGGGAGGATATAAGTAGTGCACAGAGAATTTTTAGGACAGTAGAAATACTATATATAACAATAGATATGTGTCATTATACATTTGTCCAAATCCATAGAATGTATAACCTCAAGAGTGAGAATACATCCCCAAGGCTAGGATATATCCTTGTCTCTGAGATCCCTGACACATTCCTTGATTTTTAAACAAATTCTCATATTTTGCATAAGATAGCAATATAATGAACAGAAATTCTGTATAATGTTTATTTTACTACTTTCTATTTACTATTTCCTTATTAATGTTGACTGTCCGATGGCTAGTCTTATCAATGAAAAAAAAATGCAGACTTAAAATAATTGGAAAAAAAATATATTTTACTATATAGTCATTCACTGTGTATAAGCGTGGTATTTGAAATGAAAATTGTTTATCATTTGTTTTGTTAAAACAACATCATTCAACATCTCAGAAAATGAATTTTTAAAACTTTTTCTCTTTAAGAAATTTTGAGAAGGATGTCATGAATGGCAATCCAGCACAAGCCTATACAACAAACAAACAAACAAAACCTTGGATTACTTGATGAGCTAATCACCATAACATTCTGTTTTCTTAAACAGTTCCAAATGTGAAAGGGATAGGCAGAAATCCACAAAATAAAAATACAAAACCAGATGATATTGTGAAGAACTAGAATGCATGATGTGGCAAATTATACACTAATAATTTATAATTTTGCCTTCCTGGACAATACTATTAGAAATCTTTTAAGATAAATGAGCTTCTTGTAATTATTGTTACCCAATTATTCTAAGTTTGCAACTCAAAATTTTGTTAAATCAATAATTATTTGAAAGCATTTTAAAAAGTTAAGTGGTTGAGTTGTTTAGCTTACACTTTTGTTACTGATTTCAAGTTTTAATATATTACGCTGACATGAATGATTTTTCTGCCTTTAAAAATATTTATTGTGTAATTTATTTATGTTTTCTAATTTTAAGACATTTAATGAGTTACATTTTCAAGAGCTCATTTGTAATATCTCTTATCCTAGAGCGGCCTAATGCTTATCTGGAAACTTCCATAGAATCTGTAAGAATAAACTAAATTATGTAGAAATGATCAATATTTATTATTAAGTATATAATTAAAAACTATTTTTGATAAATCCCAACTATTAAGACTTCTGATAAAAAGAGATATCACTAAGCAGTATTAATCTCCATCTAATTCTATATATAAATATTATTTTAGTGATACCTCAACATTCCAACATAAATTTAGTTAAAAGAACTTATAAGGATTTAATAAAATTTTAAAATATGTACAATCAAATTATTTAAGATTACATTTGAATTATTTACCACTCTAAATTATAAAAGGGATTATAACCAAAGGCCTAAATTTAACTAAGCTCACATGTATGTCAAGCATCAACAGTTTTCTTTACTAGAAGCTTTCTAATCAGTGACTGTGCTAGTAACACATTAGTTTTTTCAATTGGTGAAAATGCCACTTACTACTTTATTTATTTTTTTAAGATTTCTATAAAAAAATATAATCAACATATGGTATGGCATTAGTTCCAGGGTACACCATAGTTATTCAACATATGTATATGCCTAAAGAAATGATCTTGATAAACTCAAAAACCATCTGACATCTTTTTATGATAACACAATATTACTGACTATACATTCAATCTTATTTTATATAATATAAGTTTTAGGTTTACAGCATGGTGGTTAGACATTTATACAATCCAAGAATTCATCCCAGTACAGTTTCCACCTGGCACTATACATATTTATTAACATACCATTCTCTATGCTTTATTTTATATCTCCATGAAGATCTTTTTTTTTTAAGATTGATTTTTATTGTTTTTGACAGAGAGAGAGAGAAGGAGATACAGAGACAGAGAGAAGGGGGAGGGCCCAGAGCAGTCTCCATAGTTGCACATCATTGGTTTTTCCATAGTTTCATTCCACAGGTGGGCACGGATCTGCATAGGGCAGGAACTGTGCTGGGGTCTCAACCCGGTAAGAACCAAACTGGGGGCACTCCCCAGTTCAGCACATGGGTCCACACGGGCTGGGGCTGGCATTCGATCCTCAGTCCTTGGGGTTGCAAGGTGAGCGCTTAACCCACTGAACCATCCCGGCTTCCCCCATGAATATCTTACAGTTATCAATTTGTACTTCTAAATTCCTTTACCTTTCACACTGTCTTCAGTGGCCTTCCAACTATCACCCCCCAACAAATTCAGTACCCATGCTGCAACATACATAGCTATTACAATATTATTGATTGTGTACATTCTTTATGCTCTGTTTTATATAAATACTTTGCAACCACCAATTTTTTTATTGTTAAATTTATTAGAAATACATTGGTTAGTAAAAATTATATAGCTTCCAGGTACACAACTCTTTCCATCACCAAGTATTTAGATCTCCAGCCCTCTTCTCCCAGTCCCCTCCCACTTACCTTCAGGTAACCACTAAATAATTGACTACATCCATGAGATTTTGTTTCTTTGTTGCTTTCAGTTTTATGTTATACATATGAGTGAAGTCATAGGGTTCTTAATTTTTAGTCTGACTTATTTCACTTAACGCGATGATCTCAAGTTTCATCCGTGTTTTTGCAAATTGCAGAATGTCATCTTTTCTTATTGCTGAGAAATATTCCATTGTACATATGTACCACAGCATTTTTATCCAGTCATCCATCAAGGAGCTCTTTGGTTGTTTTTCATATCTTGGCCACTGTGAACAGTGCTGCAATAAACATTAGGGTACATATCATTATACAGACTAAAATTTTCAAGGTTTTTTTGGTAGATAGATACTTGGAAGGGGGATTGCTGGGTCATAGGGTAGCTCAATTTCCAATTTTATGAAGACTCTCCATATTGTTTTCCAAAGTGGTTGAACCAATTTGCATTCCTACTAGCGGTGTACAAGTGTTGCTTCTTTTGCATAGCATCTTTAGTACCTGGTGTTTCTTGTTTTGTTGATTATAGCCATTCCAACTGATGTGAGTTCTTATCTCATTGTGGTTTTGAATTGCATTTTCCTGATAGCAAGTGAAATTGAGCGCTTTTTCATGTCTGTTGGCCATTTGTATGTCTTCATGGGTGAAGTGTCTGTTCAGGTTTTCTGCCCATTTCTTAACTGGATTGATTGGTTTGTTGTTGTTGTTGTTGTTGTTGAGTTGTGCAAGTTCTTTATATATTCTAGGTATTAGCCCCTTATCATAGGTATTGTTTGCAAACATTTTCTCCCAATTGGTTGGTTGTTGTTTTTTTTTTTGCTTCGTTGATACTGTCCTTTGCTGTGCAGAAGCTTCTTAATTTGATAAAGTCCCATTCATTTATTTTTGCTTTACTTCTCTTGCCTTTGAGGTCAGGTTCATAAAGTTCTTCCTGAACCGAAGGTTTATAAGTTTAATACCAATGTTTTCTTCTGTACACTTTATTATTTTGGGCTCTTATGTGAAAGTCTTTTAACCATTTTAAGTTAATGTTAGTATATGGTGACAGATCATGTTTTAGATTAATTATTTTGCATGTGGGTTTTCCAATTTTTCTCAGCACCATTTGCTGAAGAGGCTTTCTTTTCCCCACAATATACTTTTTACTACTTTGTCAAAAATTATTTGTTCATATATGTGTGGGTTTATTCTGGGTTTTCAATTCTGTTCCATTGGTCTGTGTATCTGTTTTTATCCTAATAACAAGCTGTTTTGATTGTTGAAGCTTTGTAGTACAGATTAAAGTCAGGCAGTGAGATGCTCCCACCTTTATTTCTTTTTCTTAGGATAGCTTTGTCAATTGGCATCTTTTATGGTTCCATACAAATTTGATAATTAAAAAAAATTATTTCTTGAAAGGATGTCTGTGGGAGTTTTTATGGGAATAGCATTGAATCTCTATATTGCTTTATGTAATATGGCCATTTTAAATGTATTGATTCTTCCAATCCATGAACATGGAATACCTTTTCATTTCTTTGTGTCTTCTTCAATTTCTTTAATGATGTCTTATAGTTTTTAGTGTATAAGTTCTTCACATTCTTTGTTAGATTTATTCCCAGGTATGTCATTTTTTTTTTTTTTTTTTTTTTTTTTTTTTTTTTTTTTTTTTTTTTTTTTTTTTTTTTTTTTTTTTTTTTTTTTTTTTTTTTTTTTTTTTTTTTTTTTTTTTTTTTTTTTTTTTTTTTTTTTTTTTTTTTTTTTTTTTTTTTTTTTTTTTTTTTTTTTTTTTTTTTTTTT
>PVKE010008482.1:0-47592 GCA_004027555.1 Craseonycteris thonglongyai | reverse complement strand
AGGGACTCAGAGGTTCTGTTTATAAAAATGATAATCTACTCTTCAATTGGGACACATTACCTAACGTGTATACCATATCTCAGTGTGATAATGTTTTACCTAGTGAAAAAGCCAGACACAAACATGAGATACCTGGAATACTCAAATTCATAGAAACAGAAAGTGGAATACTGGTATCAGGGGCTGGTGGGAGGGTGGCATAGGACACAGTTTTAGTTTGGGAAGGTGAAATAATTCTGGAAGTGGGTAGCGGCAATGGTTACACAACAATATGAATGTACTTAATTTCACTAGGCTGTATACTAAAAAATGGTTAAAATGGTATATTCTACCACAACTTAAAACAAAACTGTTCTACCAGATTCCTAATTTGGAATAGAATACTTCCTCAAGCCCTCTGAAGACCACTTTCCAAAAGCCCCCTGCTACCCAGCCACCTAAACCAGAATACAGTGACCTCAATAGAGCCTGTTATTCGAACCCCACTCTAGACTAATCATCATGTTTGTTTCTCAGTTTTTTCTAAACTGGTGTTTTATTTTCTTGAAAATTTTATTGAGCATCTACTATCCACTGGGCATCATTTTAGCTTCTGTACACAGCAGTGAACCAAACTACTGAAAAACAAACAAACAAAAACTCTTCGTATAGAGCTTACATTCTCTAGTAACATGTTAATATTTGTTCAAATACCCTGTACTTTGTGCTATAAAACAAAATTGCAGTCAAGTAACAATGGGATCATCAGGATACACGCTGCTAAATTACCGGTACCTGTTTTTATAGCTCTTTCTTTAGATTTACTAAACCAACCAAAACGCTTGGCATGATGTAGTCAGTATCTTAAGAAAGATATTGAAATTAGCTCATGTTTGTCAAATATTTTTAGACCAGGTGCTTCTTCCATGATGTCCTAATCATAATAAACCATGATGTCAGTATGTTTGCTTCTTATTACAAATATTTTTCTGAAAAGCCTAAAATAATTAATGTATCAAACCAAGCCTTATCAAACCCAAATGGTTGGCATTGGCCCAAAACATTAAAGCCACATAAATCTTTGAAAACTAGAACTGATTGTCTTCCCTTATTATGTGAATTTAAGACAGAGGCATATCAAAAATAAATAATTAAGAGGATATTTGGGAATCAAAGAGTCGTGGGGAATAATCTAGGTGAGTGTGTCCTGAGAATATGGCATTTGCATTCTTCAGATGTTCCAGGACAATGTGTGTTGTTGGAATGTTGTGAGAGACCACACAGAATTCTGGCTTGAAAAATCCTTTTAGCATTCTTCTAAGATGAAGGGAAAGGGATTGATTGTGTATCCCTTAATGAGAAAAGACGGCAGGTATGCTTCATGTTTTTTGAAATGCAAAACAAAAGAATGCAAAAAAAAAAATGACTAAAAAAAGTACAATGGGATAGTAGATGATTCCAGACGGAACACCTGTATTTTAAATTCTACCAAGTATAGAAGAAGCAAGAAATATCCCATTTAAAAAAGTAAAATTCAAAATTAATATTAAATTATATAATACAATTATATTAAATATGTATTGCTATTAAAACAAGATATTGATTTTCAATTGATACTCTAGACAGAAAACATATGGGAGAAACCCCTGAAGTCTACAAAATCTTTCCCTCCAGATTTCCTCCACAACAACTCATTGTCTTGTGTGTGTTATTTACAGGGCTATACCAGGACGAATTGGGATCCATTGATAACCCTCTGAAGCATGCCCTGGGGTGAATCAATGCACCTTTTGTGGTCAGCTGACTATTTTTCTTATAGTCATTCCTCCTAACAGAGGAGTTGCCTTTTAAAAAATATGTATTTTTCATATATATGTGAAATACAATATATATGAAGGTTATATATACACAGTAAAGCAAAAGGGTGGGGGGGATCAGGCTAGGATGAACTTGTACTCCTCTTGTTCTATGTCAGTACTCCATCCTCTGTTCCTTCCTATCCAGGTAAGCAATATCAACGACATAATACACCTCCATCCCTATTTTTCTCCATACTTATATAATCCCATAAAGATATATGTATAAATAAACATTGTTTAGCTATAGTTTTGGTCATTATTTGTTTCAAAACATGGGATCATTACACACACACACACACACACACACACACACACACACACACACAGAGTTATACTTTTGCATAAATCTCTTCCAGTCATCTAGAACTCAAAAATCGTACTACCTACGAGCTGTCTAATACTCTGCAGTGTGGGCATTTAAAATATTATACACTTGAACCTATATAATTTTATTCATCAATGTCACCCCAATGAAGGCAATAATTTAAAAAAGTTGTAAAACTTGGGGGAAAAAATGCTACATTGTAGATGAACCTAGAAAACGGTAAGCTAACTGAAAGAAACCAGATACAAAAGGCCGCATACTGTATGACTCTGTTTATATGAAATGTCAAGAATAGACAAATCTATAGAGGCAGAAAATCAATTAATGGTTGCCAGAGAGAGGAGAATGTAAGTTACTGTTTAATGGATACAGAGTTTCAGTTTGAGAAGACAAAAAAAAACCAATCAGGAGTTGAGTGGTGGTTATGTATAAGTCTATGAATATACTTAATAACACTAAACTATACACCTGAAGATGGGTAAAAGGGTAAAATGTATGTTGTGCTTATTTTACCACAACAAAAGAAGTATTTCCAAGGGAGACTGTGATGGGTGGGTTTGGGAAGCACAATCATGGAAATATCCCCTGATTTGTGGTCATTTTCTTTCATGGACCATTAAAAAACAATGCTTCAATAAATATCCTTGAAATGGCTTTATGAACTGGTACTTTTATTTCTATGAAATAAATTCCCCACAGTGAATCTGATCAGTCGAAGGATGAATTGGGATCCATTGATAACCCTCTGAAGCATGCCCTGGCTTTTATTACATGTTTTTTATTTTAGTAGGTGCTGTTAGATTGTCTTCTAAAGTGGCTGATCACCACACATTGCTTTTATCAATGTAGGAAAATACCTGTGTAAACTCATGGACACTGTGACAACTGTCCTGAACTTTCAGGGGCCAACATGAACAACTTCTGTTTTTCCTTCTTGCGAAATCAGATGTGGGTATGGGGCCATTCTCCAAGACAATTGTCCTTTATGTAGTAACTTAGGTGTCTCTGAATTGTGGGCTGTCATCTTAACACTCATCAGGACACCTCAATCATGTGACATCTCATCCCCAATTATGAGCGCAGGTAAAAAGAGGAGCCAGGCTAACCACAGTGACAATCGAGCATGTGGGCATAGAAGTCACATATATTCATAGTGCCCATTGATTAGCCAGAACTAGTGACATTGCCACATTTAACTGCAAAGGGGCAAGGGAGTACAGTCTTCTGTGAACAGCAAGAGAGAAGACCAGATATGAGTGTACACTAGATGTCTCCTTTCTGGTACCTTTCTATTCCCTCTCTTCTCTATATGTTATATCTCTTAAACTTCTGCCTATCTGAATGGTTTAAATGGTAACTTAGATAACTTAATTTATATTACTCCTAATATGACTTTGAACATTTGTTTCATATGCTAATTGGCATTTTCAATTTGTTCTTCTCTGAATTATCTATTCAGATCTTTTGCTGACTTTCTGGTCCTCATCTTCCTTTCCCCTTATTTCTCACTTTTCTTGTCATCAAGCCTATAGTTATCCAAAGAGATTTCGTACTTGTCTCTAAATACATCAAGGGCTACAGCATTTCTGTGCTTGTGTTTATGCTGTTAATCTGCCACTGACTTTCCTTTCTCTCTCTTTCATATTTATCTAAGTGCCGTTCAATGTTAAAGGGTCAACAGAAGGCAATGTCCTCTCTCACAAGCCTTTCTTTCCACTAATTTTCTGTATCATTCTTTTGATGTTATGTCTACACAACTCTCATTTACTAGTTATCATTTCATAAATACCCTGTCTTCCTTGGGAAACTTTTTCTAGTAAACAAGCTTCCCAAACAAATTTTCTTCTTTTTTTTTTAAGGTTTATTTTATTGTTTGAGAGGTGATGAGAGAGAGAGAGAGAGAGAGAGAGAGAGAGAGAGAGAGAGAGAGAGAGAGAGAGAGAAGGGGAAGGCAGAGCAGTGTAGCTGTTGTACATCATTAGTTGTGATATAGTTTCCACACAGGTGGATGTGGGGCCATGTGGGGCAGGAACTAAACTGGGGGGGCAGTTCAGCATATGGGTTTGCATAGACCAGGGCTGGGACTTGATCTAGACCTCACAGTTACAAAGCAAGTGCTCAATCTGTTGAGCCATCCCAGCATCCCAAATTTCAGTCTTTATATGATGAAGATTCTGCTATGATTTACTGATGGGATGAAGGGTCAAACTATAATTAAGATATACAATTTATGAGGATCAGCCAATGTACTACGGTATCTGGGACCAGGTCAATCATTTATACAGTGTGTTGTGTGGTTGCCTCTAGCAACTCAAACGAGAGAATCATAACTCTCACACGAGTATCAAGCTGCTGATCAGACACTTCTCAGATATCTGCTACTCAAGTGAGCCATACTGAATGGGCAACATGAGGGTACTTGAGGCTGAAGTGGACCTTTGGTACTTTCAGACAGCTACCGTGCCCACTTATTAACTAACATGTAATGCATTCCACGAAACTCATGTGGATTAAAATATCAATATATCACGCAAGGTACTTCACTATCTCCAAAGAAACAATTTCACAATTAAAAAGCTGCAGAACAACATACTCATGTATTCACAGTACTATTTAGAAATCAATTTACCTGTAAAGTACCAAGATAAAATGATAAGTAACCCACTTTATAGATACGAATGATCAGGAAGGTAAACTATAACTTTGCTGGCCCATGTATTAAACACTAAAACTATCATTCAAGACCCCTAAGACTGCTCATTTATGTTTACAATACTTCACCTGTTAAGAGGTGTGAAGATGCACTGAACAACAATAAAAACATTTTTAGTCCAAGTCCTCCAAAAAACTTGATTAGTTTTGCCTCCTTGATAATGATCTGCTGGCTCATAGCTGGTCTTCACCTTCCTAGACATTCTAAGTACTCTTGACACTTAGAGGAGTAGTAAGGTCACATTTATTTTTTTTTTAATTTATTTTATTGTTTTTGACAGAGAGAGAGAGAGAGATACAGAGACAGAGAGAAGGGGGAGGGCCCAGAACAGTCTCCATAGTTGCACATCATCGGTTTTTCCACATAGTTTCATTCCACAGGTGGGCGCGGGGCTGCACAGGGCAGGAACTGGGCTGGGTCTTGCCCCATTGAGAACTGAACTGGGGGCACTCCCCACTTCAGCATATGGGTCCACACGGGCTGGGGCCCGGATTCGATCCTCGGTCCCCAGGGCTGCAAAGTGAGCGCTTAACCCACTGAGCCATCCCGGCTTCCCCTAAGGCCACATTTTAAACTGAAACAATGATACAATTTGAATAAAAAGACAGTTTTAATGCATGTAATTTCAATTTTGATTAGTCCATTTATGTGCTTGTAGACCACTAACTGTAACTAAACACACATGGATTTGATGGTGAAATAAAATTGTAGCCTCAAATCCATCTGCAAGCATTAATCTCTGATGCTACACTGGATTTTCAAAAAAGCATGCATGTGCACATGTGCACACACACACACACATACTATGCAGATATATATACAGTGTTCCCTCGCCACTTCGCGCTTCATGTTTAGCGGCTTCAGTGCTTCGCGGGTTTTTCCAAAATATTCATCAAAAAATAAAAATGAAAAACTACAACCATGTCGGCAGCCACATGGCGGAAAGGAGCGTTGTTTCATGGGGATGCGCGAGAGAGAAGGATCCCTGCATGTCAAACACAGAGATGAGCTGACTCAGAGTCCATCCCACGGGCTCTCATAAAGGCGCGGGATTGGTTTCCGGTGCCACATCGACCCATGAGAGGACGAGTGGCTTTATCCCTGTGAGGTGATTGTCTGCGCATCATCGCAGCCTCCCCTCGCATCTTCTCTGGTTGTATCTCGCCAGTCTTGTCCATGATGTTGACTGTCTCGCATACTGTATTTTAGTGTTGTGTTGGCGATAACTTGTTTTGTTTAAGCGATAACTTTATTAATTAAGCCCTTATAATGCCACCTAAGCGCTGTGCCCCTGCGAAAGCTTCCTCCGGGGCACCCAGAACCCCATTGACGGGGTTATGTCCTTGTACAGGGGCATTTTGAAGGAAAAGAAAAAACAAAGCCAACAACTCCCCATCAGCATGTTTCTCTCCAAGGTAAAGCCCCCGGCTCTCCCGTCAGCGCCTCCAGCAGAAGAGTCTCCGAGGGAGCCTAACGCTTCTACGAGTCACGTGAGCGCCTCTCCTCCGCCCCCCACACAAGACTCTTCGCCTCTCTCAGAAAGCCATGTTGATTCATGTTTATGACTGTATAAGGTTTTGTCATTAACCTTATTCATTAGCACTGACACGTTTAAGTAAATACGTATACTGTTGTCATTTTTGTCTTAAATGAGTAAAGTATGAATACTGTTTACATATTTAAAACATGCTTGTACCCGCATACATGAAAATTCCTAGGGGCCAATCCTACTTCACGGCTTTTCAGCTTTCGCGGAAGGTTCTGGTCCCCATTAACCGCGAAAAACGAGGGATCACTGTAGTACTTTTTCAAAAATCTCCAAATAGTAGACCAAAATGGAGTGAATGGACAGCTCACACATATGAGTACGTAAACAATAATCCACTTTAGCTTGTATTTTCATGTTCTTGCTGGCCAGGCATGTTTGCAATAAATATCATCACCACCAATTCCTTTAAAATAAGCCACTGCATTTTGACATGTGGAAGGCTGAAATAAGTATAGCGCTCCATGGGCAATAACATGCCTGAATCAGAGTCACAGTTCTGTGCTTTTGTTGTTGCTGGATTGTGATGTTGTACAATAAAAGGTGGTATGGTACTGCATATTAATGTAGCTTTGAATTTTTTACTTTTTTTGTTATAACACATTCATATTTACTGTAAATATATAATCTGACAAAAAAAGATGCTAAATCTGCTAAGATTAATTAAAGAAAGGCAGAAACTCTTTTTCAGGTTTCAGACTATCTATATGGACAGCTGGTTGTGAAAGCTTTCAGTAAAGTTTCACAACTGCTTTACATTTGATACTTGGATTGCGTCATTTTTTGCTTTGATTGGAATTGACCTATTCAAACTGGCTGGAAAGTTCAGTCAACAATTTTGAGCATAAGAAGGGTATGCATAGAAACTTTAGAAAAAGAAAGAGTAAATTTAATTTCGCATTTTTCTCTGTAGTTCCTCAATCGTTCTGTGCATAAGAGTCACTCAAGAAATTCCAAATTACAGATTCAAGGGTCCCACATGAAATCTAAGTGGGATTCTCTGGAGTACAGTCTAAAAGTTCACATTTGAAAATCACCTGCCCCAGAGACTGTGATGTCTAGCTTCTGGGAATCACAACACAAGCCCTTACCCTCTTACTATTATAAACATATTCCTTAAATATCCAAATAAAAATATTAAAGGAATCAAAATGTGCTATCCAGTGTATTAAAATCTATACTTTCAAAAGAATTTTTCATATTTGTTTTGCTTTTCTACCAATGCAGAGTGAATTCACTTGGAAATTCCCAGCTCTCCACTTTGCTTTGCACCTGCCCAAGGCTCATGGTAAAAATCTATGTCCTCATCCAAGTGGAGCATGCTCCATGGAGCTGGGGGAGTTCCCAGACAATTAGAGGAAAAGGAGAAAGTTGGAGGGAAAGTAATAAAGGTGAAAGATCTTGACTAATCATTGAGTAAATGCAC
This sequence comes from Craseonycteris thonglongyai, assembly GCA_004027555.1. Lineage (NCBI taxonomy): Eukaryota > Metazoa > Chordata > Mammalia > Chiroptera > Craseonycteridae > Craseonycteris > Craseonycteris thonglongyai. Next base: position 39,744 of record PVKE010008482.1, on the reverse strand, counting down.
ATTGCTATATCTTTTCTCATTAAGATTGTTCTGATTCTGATTTTTCTCATTAGGATTTCAGAAAAATATAGAGGCTATATAATTCTTCATTGTTTTAGGGGAGATGAGGATCTTTATGGAATCAAATTGTCATGAGCTAGAAGAAACATAGGGGGAATTTAGTTCAATAGCTATAAAATTCACCGGCCTTGTACCCAGTGAATGGCCACTAAAGGCAGAATGCAATTTCTGTACTCCATGTGTTGAATGACTAACAGAGATTTTAAGAGGAAGCTCAGTGTAGAGCAGGAGACAGAATTGTCATTAGATTTTAGACAAAACCAAAAATTCTTATGCATAGTATATAGCACATTGACCATTACTGAAACCACGTGGCTTGAACTACTCTTTCTCCTTCATATACAGGTACAACCTCTTCATACTGATAGTTACACCCCCACTTCTCTTTTGTAGTTGCAATTAATGCCCTTTTCAACACAGTATTTTCTTAATTTAAATATTCCCCCACAAAAACAACAATTTAAAAAATGTATGGACCAAAAAAGCGTTATTAGATCTTCACAATAGAGTTAAGTTGTAGTACCCTAGGTAAACTCAAAACTGAGAAGAATCACATTGAAACAGACAGCAAGAACAATTTTGCTTGACCTGCATCAGCTTCCCTACCCCCAAACTGGCACATCTCAACCCCTGAAGGGAATGCCTCAGCTTCTGGCTTCTCCCCTGGGGGCAAAGAGAAGAGCAGAACATGTGTCCAAAGATCCAGGTTTGAAAGCATTGCTGGAGGGACTGGTTTCTGCCTCATGTCGCTCCAAAGCTCTGAAACTCCTACAGAACTGGCATGGTTTGAATGCCTGAGGGTCCCTGAGACCAAAGGAGAGTGGGTAGGGGAGGTTTACTGTCAGATGATCACAGAAGGTGCACAGCTGAAGGCTCCTCCCAGGAGAGAGGAGGCGTGCAGTGTGCACCCAGACTCCCAACTTTGGGGAGACTTGGCCAAGGGACTAGGATCGGTCTCCTCTGCCGCTAGGGGCCATTACCGGGAGGCTGCATACTCTGGAGGTCTGTGGCTGAGAACAAGGGAGAGTGGAGAGGCTGGCTGCTGCAGAACCAAGAATCTGCAGTGCTGCCAGCAGATACCAGAGGCAACAAGAGATTATGAGCTCCTGAAAAACAAACCAGAAAGCCTCTCTCCTTGACAAACTGGCAAGCAAAGGCCCAGAGAAGTGGCAGCACACCCCACAGAAAGAGGTTTCAGAGGACCTCGGAAGCTCTAGCCTGGCTGATCGCTGAGGGTCTTCGCCTGTATGAAGCCAGTCTGTAAAGACTGGCAGAGGTGGCTGTTTTTACAAATACACAAATCTCAACACAAAGTTATAAGGTACCTGAAGAAACAGGGAAACATGGCCCAACCTAAGGAACAAAATAGATCCCCTGGAATGAACTCTAAAGAAATGGAAATCCATGATTTCCCTGACAAAGAATGAAAAATAACCACTATAAAGATGCCCTACTAAATCAAGAGAATAATGCATGAATAAAACAAGAACATAAACAAAGGTATACAAATGAACAGATAATGCTAATGAATACTACTAAATACAGCAAAGCTATCTTTCAAAATTGAAGGTGAAATTAAGACTTTCCAAGATCATGAAATTGAGGTAGTTCATCACCAGAAGATCTGCATTATAATAAATGCTAAAGGGTGTCCTTTAAGAATAAATGAAAGGATTCTAAACAGCCCCAATGAAAGCATATCGAAACATAAAGTTCACTAGTAAAGGTAAATACATAGGCAAATACACAATAGTGTAACACCCTCAACAGTGGTGCATAAATCACATTCTTAAATAGACTTTGTTTTTTATAATGGTTTTAGCTTTATAGCAAAATTGAACAGAAGGTACAGAAATTTCTGTTCCCTCTGCCCTTACATATGAATAGCCTCCCCCATTATCAATCAATATCCTTTCCCACAAAGGTTTTTTGTTACAACTGGTAAACCTATACAGACACATCATTATCACCCAGAGAGATTCCATAGTTTACATTAGTGTTCACTGTTGGTGTTCTACACTCTATGGATTTAGATAAATTTATGACATATATCCACCATTTTTATTGTCAGATTATTTTCACTGCCCTAAGAATCCTCCGTGCCTGCCTATTTACCATACCCTTCTCACTAGCTCCCGGAAACAACTGATATTTTTACTGTCTTCCTAGTTTTGCCTCTTCCATGTCATCTGGTTGGAATCACGCAGTATGTAGCCTTACAGATTGGCTTCTTTCACTTACTAATATGCATCTGTTTCCCCCATGTCTTTTCAGGGCTTGACAGCTCATTCACTTTTATCTCTGGGAAATATGCCATTGTATGGATGAATCACCTACCACAGGACACCTTGGTTCCTTCCAATGTGGGGCAATTATGAACAAAGCTGCTATAAACATCCATGTGCTGGTTTTTGTATAAACATAAGTTTCCAACTTCTTTGAGTAAATACCAAGATGTGAGATTGCTCTGTCATATGGTAAGAATATGTTTAGTTTTTACAAAATTTAAATCAGAATCTTAAAGAGACATTTGCTCTTCCATGTTTATTATAGCAGTATGTACAATATACAAGGGGTTCAAACAACCTAAATGTCCACTGGTGGGTGAGTGGATAAAAAAAGAAATGTGATAAACGCATATAATGAAATATTATTCAGCCATCAAAAAGGGAAATCCTATTATATGTGACAACATGGATGAACAAGGAGGACATTATGCTAAGTGAAATAAGCAGGTTACAGAAAGACCAATACTTCATGATTCCATTTATATGAGATGTGGAAAGCAGTCAGACTCATAAAACCAAAAACTAGAATTATGGTTGTAGGTGCTGGGGGTCAGGGAAATGGAGAGTTACTGTTCAAAGGGTATAGAGTTTCAGTCATGCACTAAGATAAAGTTTTAGAGCTCTGTTGTATAACATTGTGTTTAAAGTTAACAATACCATACAGTATACTTAAAATTTTATCTAGAGGGTAGATCTCCTATTATATAATTTATACCACAATAAAAACATAACTCTACCCTAGCACATTTAGAAACATATTTTATACATGTGAGTTTAAATAATGAATTACATGCAGTATAGAACACTGAACACATTCTCTCATTAAAATAATACTGTCCAAGTTCATAATCACAGGTAGCAGCATTAGAATTGTCTTTTATTCATGTAAAAAATTGTTAGAAGAGTGAAAGAACTAAGTATTTGTCACAAGGAATCAGAAAAGAACAATAGTGCAACCAAAGACATCAGAAGCAATAGGTGTGCGCTGGTCCAGGCAGTCTGTGTTTCATTTTACAGGCTGGGAGGACCCAGCACAGGGCTCTAAAAGTGGCAGTGGCAAAAAGAAAGAGCTGTTTTAGTATGACTAGTCTGAAAACAGTACACAAAGTAACAAAATAGACAGAAATGTAGGATAAGGCACCAATGAAAAGATGTTGCTTCCAGTCTAATTGGCGAATGTGTCGCCCCTGGTTAGAGCCATGCTGCTAAGAAACAGACACGAGAGATGTTTTCAAAGGGACATGAACAAACTTAATGGCAGAATGAACATTGAGAGTGAGATCGCAGGTGAAGAAAAGATGATTATGAAATTATTCTTAAGCCAAGGTGAAAGCAGGGCAAATTCGCTGAAAGAAACGCAAATGACTAGATTTGATGGACTTGGACAAAAATGTCAGTGATATTCAGTCACCTTGCTAAGGGTGGATGGGAGAGATTTTAGCGCTGTTCACGTCCCATTCCCTGAAAAACCAACTTCAAGTGTAATCTAAGTACATCATATGTTTGTTTGCTGTTTAAATGTAGCAGCATTCTTTTTTAAAAGATTTATTGTTCTAAGAGAAGGTAAGACAGAGAGAGAGAAAGGAGGAGGACCCAGAGCAGTCTCCATAGCTGTACATCATTATTAGTGGTGACACGGTTTCATTCCACACAGGTGGATGTGAGGCAGAATCCAAACCAGGGCATCCTGCACGAGAGGTGAGAACTTTCACTGCTGAGCCATCTTGGCGGTTACCAGTTGCACTGCAGTTCAGCATATGGGTTTGCCGGGGCTGGGACTGGGAATCGAACCCTGAACCTCACGATTGTGAGGCAGACGCTCAACCATTGACCTGCCCCAGCATCCCCAAGATATTTTTTATGCCTCCTCTCAACTACTTTCTTCTAAAACAGACATCAAAAGACCGCCTCTGTGCTAATTTTGAATGATGGAAGACAATGCAGAAATGCTCCAGAAGATATTTAAGGTATTGAACCTTGAAGAACTAAAGACTTAGTAAATAGTATAGGTTGCATATACACCCTTGTTACCATCTGTCTGATCTCAGAAAAGGCTCTTATCTTTCCTATACCTTGATACCCTTGTCTATAGAATGTAAATTTACAAACTCCTGTCATACTAGAGAGAACCTCTAATTATCAGAAGTTCAGCATGAATTCACATGTAGAGCAACTAATATTCCGTAGATGCCTCGGGATATTTATGTAAAACCTGTTTTATTATCCATGCAATGAGTCCCCAGATGAATGAAACTATCTTAAAAATAATTACAACCTTTTACAACTTTTACCACCTTTTATATGATAGCTCTTATTCATTCAGTAGTCATAGATCAGGTAATATACTTGGCACTTAAATTGTTTAATCCTGAGAGCATTACAGCGAAGTGATTATTAATTACTTTCATTTTACCAATGGGGAAATCGAGGCTAGGTTAAATTTCTTCCCAGAAACCATTCAACTGATAAAAAACAGAACCAGAATACAGAAATCTATTGACTATAAGCTTATGCCCATTATCTTCTCACTAAATTGTGACTTATTTACAACATTCAAGTCTTACATGAGAAACAGAGCTGAACAAAACACCTTGCTGCCAGTGGAAATAAGTCCAAAAACCATAGCATTTTCCATTTAATTATTCCTAATACTTTAATATCATCTCTTCATGTTCAAACCACTTATGATAAAACTCATTTCAAACCACACTAACATTTCCACAATTTCTTCAACAAAATACAGAATTAAAAATATAATCATTTCTTGGTGATTCAGCTTTATTGTTAATAGGCCTTATTAAATCGCCTAAGTGTTTGGCTTTATATTTTTTTCAATAATGTTTTGTATTTTCCAGTCCTGCATTAAGTAATTGGGCTTCTTCCTGTGTTGATAGCTGTCAATTTTCTCTCTCTTACTACTTTCCATTGTTTCTAATCTGACGCTTTCTTTTGATTCAAAATTGTAGATACCGATGAGTGCTTTAGGATGATTTTAATCTCCCATGAAATAAACCGTTTGGACTTCACTGCACATTATGGCAGCTCAGAGGACCTTTTAATTTGTGTCTGAGCTCACAGTTCAACATCTCAAACAAGTTTAAAATTGAAGCAACTTGTATCAAGACAAAAGAAAAAAAAAAAACGGGATAAAATGGCTAGCTGGTTTAAGGGCTAAGGCTTTTGGAGTTTTGGTGTATTGCCAAGCCTACCAGACGATAGTGTTTAAGAAGTTGGGCTTTATTTATTTACTTATTTATTTATTTTGGGCTCAGTAAATATTTAGCAGGGTCAGATTTAGTATTTATTAGTACATATACCATGAATCTCTAGGATATTCATTTGAAGAGAAAAAGGGGTCACTCATTTTGGAAAACATCACTAATAGCAGTATAGCTATACATGTTATGGAACCCAAACTCCAGAAAAATAAAGGCCATTAAAATTATTTTGACTGGTGAGATCTCCCAAGCCTCATTCATATCTGTACCTCTAGCCTTAACATTTACCACATTTAATATCACCTTCTACAGAGGTATGTTCCAAATGTCTTTCTTAGTCTGGATATATGAGTACTTACTTACCTGCCTCTGGGTTGCATACATGTTATTTCCTCAACCTGGAGGACCCTTAATAATCCTTTTCCCTTGGATAATCCAGTTCATATAATATATTTTCATTTGATCCCCACAGACTGGAACATGTCAGTGCTATATGTCCTTATAATATGTGCACTCTTGTTTAGTAGAGTCATTGCACAGCATATTGGTATTGTTTTTTCTATGTTCTTGGCTGAACTATAAAAACTGTAAGTGAGCTGAGACTTTATCAGTGGGCTAACAATTTCATCAATCTCATCTACCAAGCTTAGCACAGGGCCTGGCACATAGTAAGTTCTTAATAAACATTTCTTATTTAATTAATACAAATAGGGGAAGCTGGGATTGCTCAGTGGGTTAAGTGCTCACTTTGCAGCGCCGGGGACTGAGGATTGAATCCTGGCCCCGGCCCGTGTGGACCCATGTGCTGAACTGGGGAGTTCCCCCAGTTCAGTTCTCTCTCTGTCTCTGTATCTCTCTCTCTCTCTCTCTTTCTCTCTCTCTCTCTCTCTCTCTATGTCAAAAACAATAAAAATAAATTAAAAATAAATTAATTAATACAAATAATGGGATGGGTATATGGATGAGTAGGTGGTAAGAAGAGTGCATGAATGGATGCATAAACAATGCAGATTCTTTTGGGGGTCATTAAAGTTGCGAGAAAAGCAAACTCCAGTTGCTATTGTTTTAAGAACTTTGATTTTTTTTCTCAACTCCTACTACTATTCTAAAAAAATGGATGATAATTTTCTCTCTATTTTCCTACTGTGTATAGCATGTGACAATTTATGAATACCAAGAACAATGTATTTACAGAATAGAACAATTTTCACATCAACAAGAACTATATCCTCTTTTTGCTGTACAAAAAGGATGTCACATTTCAATATAATTGCTTAGCATTTTCAGTGAGCTATTTATAATCAATGGGGCAACTTAAAGTAAATGTATTTGCAATGGCTGTTGCTGTTATAACTGAACATCACTTTAACAATATGCCATAAATCCTTTGTAAAGTATTTCTACACTGCATTAATGTAGTCTATATTTAGTGTGTTTCTAAAAATGTTCATTCTTCAGAACAGTTCTTAAAATTAAAAAAATGCTTTGAAATAAGACTGTTGTCAAAGCTCACAGAGTCTAGATAAGCGTTTCTGAAGTTCTTAAAATCATCCCTATCTTACGCCACTGGGCCGTCCCTGACCTCTTTTAAAGAATTCCACATAGAAACAGACTCAGGCACAACCTCACTTTCTGCCCAGGGCATGCTTTGGGTTATTCTGAAAGCCACAGGAAGATAACAACCTTCTATGTACATAGAGGAAGATTGTAACTGGCAACACTATCATGGTATTAGTGCTTATCGTGATATGCAAAATATGAGATTTTAGCACTTCGGGACTCAGAACACACAGTTCTCCTTTCCAAGCAACCCCATTCTTTTCTTCATATCACTGTCTAGATATTCAGAGCAAACTGAATGGGTGAGCTATTTCAATTAAGCACAGTGATCTTATGTCCAGACGAAAGCAATAAAGAAATGGAGAAAAATTATATGAATATAACATCCATTAATGAGTTATGGTGGCCGGCCTATGTTACACACTCTTTAGTTAATTAGAAACAATTAGATTATTCTAAGAGATGAAGAAACCCAGACACAGAAAATGTAAAAAAAATCGTCTAAGGTTACAGCACTAAAAATGTATAGAGTTCAGACTCAAAATGAGGTTGTGGCCAATCCTCACAGCTAGAAAGCTGGGGGTATTAAAGTATTAGGAATAATTAAATAGAAAATGCTATGGTTGTTGGACTCATTATTTCCAGTGGTAGCAATGTGTTATATTCAACTCTGTTTCTATGTAAGATTGAAATGGTGTAAATAAGTCATAATTTAGTGGAAAGATAATAGGCATATACTTATAAGTATAGTCAATAGACTTCCTTCCCACTGTGGTTGTAGCCACTCCTCATAGCCAGTAAGCCTGAGGGTATTCCTCCAAAGAGGACATATGGATGGCTAACGGACATGTAAAAATAGGTTCAATGTCACTAATAATCAGAGGAATGCAAATAAAAACCACAATGAGATATCATCTCACACCTGTCAGAACAGCTATTGTCAATAAATCAACACAGAAGTGTTGGTGAGGATGAGGAGACAAGGGAACCCTCATGCACTGTTGGTGGGACTACAAATTAGTATAGACAGTATGGAAAACAGTATGAACATTCCTTAAAAAATTAAAAATAGAACTACTTTATGTCCCAGCAATTCCACTCCTGGGTAAACCCCCCCAAAATCCAAAACACTGATTCAAAAAGACAGATGAACCTATATTCACTGCAGAACTACTTAAAATTGCCAATGATGAAAGTCGGCCATGTTCAGTGGGAAAAAAAAGCTTGCAATTTGCAATCTAACTTGAATTAAAAGAACGCACTTACTATTGTGTAAAATATGGCAAGTTACAAAGTCTGTCTGTGTCTATTCAAGTTCATGTACGATATAGGGGAAATAAGACACGTTGTCTCAAGTTATAAAACTGACAAAAAAAAAGAAACTAATAGGTTAGAATACCATTTCTGGCTCCTGAGCATCTATCTATAAAAATAGTCGACATTCTCTACTTAGATGCTTCCGAGAAAGTACTGATTGGACTTGAGTATTTTTCCTTGGAGATTTTATGCAGAGAAAATGTTTTTACTGTATTTAATTTTTTTGAAGACATTACTTCCAAATCTAACCCATCCTGTAGCCTATTCTCCCTAAATCTAATCTGACCCTCAATGATGATAAGAAAATAATTATTTTCTAGAACAGGAATAAATAATCTCTCCTACTGAAGGCATACCTTTCAATTTTCCAGGAATCTGTGAAAGTCTATATTTTTAATTTTGCTTTTCATATTCTTTGTCTAAAAAGAGCTATCATGAAGATACATTAAGGACAATAAAATTATAGGTTTAAAGAACACAGAGCTGAATTTAATATTAAAACTGACTGATTATATGTAGCTGCCACACGTTTTTCTAGCTTAGTCTTATTTTAATAGCAGTTTTCTTGTGAAGTAATTGTCAAAGTCTGTTCTCTCCTTCTAGATTAATTCGCCTACCAATTGATGACTAATAATGAAGATAGGCAGATGGAGATGGAGAATGTATGCATGTTCTCAGTACCTATGACTTAGATATTCACCCTGTGCTTATATGCTTCATAGGTCAAAACACCCAAAACTTTCAAACCTGGTGGTATATTTAGACCCAGATTGGAAAGGATGCTAGAATAAGGCAATCACATTAACACAGAGACTACCCCTCCCCCAAATATCTTATAACACAATGTTTTAAAACAATCAAAATTTCTTCAGGAGAGATTGAAAAAAAAAGTAAGTCTTACTGCTACAGAAAACTTTCTGCATACTGTATATGTATCTTCATGACTAAGATGCTAGTTGTAGGGGAAAAAAATGACTTTAAATTTCAGTCCCCAGATATAGGAACAAAGGGAAAATCAATCTCTTTTCCCCCAGTTTTCCCATCTGTAAAATGGGGATAATAATGTTATCAATACTACATAGTTCAATGAGTGATTGCGAGTGAAATACTTAGAACCATGTTAGACATAGAGGTTAGCTTTTATTATTATTATCAAGCACATCCAACTGGTTGAATAATGTGCACAGAATATGACAGTACAAGGGCTCCTCTGTACATAAAGAATCACGGCCTTTGAGTGACTATACACAACAAAGAATCAAAAACTCATGGACAGAGTCGATAGTTCAATGGTTACCTGAGGGTAAGTGGGGAGGTGGCTGGGAGAGCTGGGGGGTGAAGTAGGGTGGGGGGCATCAAATATATGGTGATGAAAAGAATATTGACTCTAGGTGGTGAATATATAATGCAACCCATTGCACTACAGAATTGTACACCTGGAACCTACATAATTTTTACTAACCATTGCCAACCCAATAAATTTAACAATTAAAAATAAAAAGATTTTATTCAGAGTGACTATACAATTACATCCCAATCTCTAGATACATGAAGAGTACACAATGAAAAAAATAAAAAAAAGTACACTAGTCTATAACAGATCTGTTCATAATTAGGACTGATCATTATGAAGATGATAATATTAGACTATTTCGATTACCAATAAATAAGGACATGACCTTTTGACTGAAATAAAACATTCTCAGTGTTTTCAGGGGGAAAAATGGTTTATTTTTTTTTAGCTTTCCACAGTGAAGTTAAAAAAAAGGGGGTGTGTGGTCATTTTCCTGAACATGTAAGTCAGAATAACATTTCAGAGAAGTTGAAAATGGGGAGTGGGGGGAGTAACTGCAGGACTAGTTTTTTTAAGAGCTTGATCTATGTAAAATGGTATACCTGGAAACAATGTAATTATTATCAACCAATGTCACCCCAATAAATTTAACAATAAATAAATAAAAAAGCTTGATCAGTCATATCATCAAATTGTGACTAGGATTAAAGTTTATAATCTTCAAAAGATTAATTTTGAAATGCTCTTAAAAGGGAGAGGAAATTCAGTTTATTTAACATACTGTTCTGCAGCTAACACAGCAAAGTGATTTTGAAAATTATGTCAAAGAAATAAAAATGAGCTTTGTCCATTCCTTTTAGTGCACATGCACACATATACACACAAATATGAGTTACCATATGCTATTTATGTCAATATTTTGTGATATATACTTTCATATTTCATTCCTCCATTAGGCCTCCTGGACAGATACTACTTGATGAAAAATTAAGCTGAATTACTTTCTTTTTCCCGAGTACAGAGATGAGAGTGACAACAAACCCACTATACATCTTGGGCTGGCATAATTTGCTCTGAAACTGTCACTTTAATTATTCTTGAACTGTGAGCTTGCCTCCAGGCAAATCTCACAGAGATTTTTTTTTTAATAATCCATTTTATAAAGTATTATTATGGACACCAGAAAAATACAGATAAGAAAAAGATTAACATAAAGTTTAAAAAATACATGAAGCATATTTATTTAAGAACCGGTAAACTTTTTTTTTTTTTTTTAATTTATTGTTAAATTTGATGAGGCTACATTGGTTGGTAACAATTAGACAGTTTACAGATGTACAAGTCCACATCACATCATTCATGCATCGTATTATGTGCCCATCACTCAGTATCAGTTCCCCTTCCATCACCTTATATCTAGTGCCCACTCCCACCTCCCCCGACAACTGTACCCCCCTCCCCGCCCCTACTTTTGAAAATAGAGCTTGCTATATTTCTGTGTAGGCTCCATGCTTAAACTCAGAGGCAAGTGGTTCTTTTTCTTCCCCGAGTCTCTGTCATGGGAACGAAGGTGATGCTATTGATGGAGACTTAGAGGATACTGTGAATTGTTAATAAATAAATGAAGTGGAGCCCTGTTGGCCATGTGGGTCATAAGGTCTCAAAGGCCTCAAACATTTGGTATGTTAAAACAGGGCAAAATGACCTTCGAACTGGGCTTAAAGCAACATTGTGAGCGAACTGTTTGCAAGGACAGATAATAAAAAAGCAGGTGTTATGATGACCTGGCTGATGGCTACAGGACTGAAAATTAAAAACATTATTTAGAATTAATACCACTGAGTTATGTTATCTGCACTGATAGAAATGCCTTCCTTCTAGTGATGTAATCGTTCCCCTTCCCTTTTTCATAAATGTCCTTTGCCTTTGTCTCCTAATCAGAACATTATTTGGGCTTTTGCCTAAACTGATGTTTCCGAAAAAACTCTACTTGCAGTATGTTACCATTTTTATATCCTGTCCCAACCACAATTCTTATCACAGCTATAATTTATTGAAACTCAAGTATGGACCACAATGAAACTGACCTCTTTATTTTTTTTATTTTTTTCCCACAAAACTGACCTCTTTAAAATGATATTTTCATTTCATGTTCGTAGCAATGATACAAAAAAGAATGATTGCTCACATCTTATGGTTTGGAGAGAAAAGTAAGGCCCCATGTCATTCAGCGTATTGGTTGAGAGCTAGTATTTGAACCCATGTCTCTCTATGCCCAAAGACTTTAAGGTGACCAGACATCCTGCTTTTGGCAGGACAGTCGCAATATTTAACAATTTGTCCCACATCCCGCGGCGTTTTAAAAAAGTCCCAATTTTTGGAAAGAATGCACAACAAGCTAGGGAACGGCGGGAGATAGACCAAATTTTTAATCAAGAACCCCCTCCTCCACTCCCGGTCAATGGTGTCCCGCTTTACCAATGTTAAAATCTGGTCACCTTACCAAAGTCCATGGCTTTTACCATACCATGGTAGCAAATGCAATGATCTTTTCCTCTTCTGAGAAGAGCAGTAGAGAGAGAAAAAGAACAAATCACCATCAAGTTTTTTTTATGCAATCAATATGTACAAGCTGATATTGTATTTGTTCTGGATCTTTTACATCATACTGCTTCAATGAAGGTAACGTCTATGAAAATGCTAAAAAATGGACTAAAAACCGCAGAATATGTCTTCCAGTTCTCTGGGTTTTAGTTGTCTAATCCAGTCCTAGAACTTGATCCTCTCAAAGCAACGTGAATCCCAAATTTGCCCTTTTCCTGGCCTCTGCCTAGAGACATTCCCTGAATTACTCTTTCTTCTCATATGCTATAATTCTAGTTACATCTCATTCTGTACATTACAACCTCTCTTCAATAGTCAAAATCCAAATAATAATACTTTTTTTTTTTTTGTTACTGGGTAAAGGCAAAGTCTTAAGCAGGAGTTGGTCTGTCTAAAGCAGGGGTTCCCAACCTTTTTATACCCTAGGGCGCGATATTCTAAAATATCGGTAGGGCGGTGGGCACCAGCTATTTCTAAGGATATTTATTATTGAACAAGAATAAAAAATAATAAACAAAAATAATTTTAAAATAATAAATTTGTTGTACAAATTATATACAAAGAAACATATATACAAAACGTAATACAAAGTAAATAAAAAACACACGTATAATAAAATCATTTAAAAAAAACATAAAAGAAAACATAAATAAACCCAATCTGTCAGTGATCTGTCAGAGATCTTTGGCATTGCATTTCATTGGCCAGTGCCTCGTAATTAGGAGAGTATGACGACAACCCTGTTAGCAAACAATTATTAAGATGCTCATCGGTAAGTTGAGATCTATATCATGATTTTATTAAATTCATGTTTGAAAACAAAGATTTGCATAAATACATTGACCCAAAAAACGATTTGATTTTATATGCCGCTTTTTTTAAAAAATGGGAACCTTTCTTTGTCGACTATGTTCCATAAGTCCTCTGATATTAAGGAGTTTAGCAAAATATCATTCTTAAGGTTCAAAATTTCTAACTCTAGTTCTTCTGCTTTCCCCTGAACAAGGTCTGCAATACATGCGGCTAGTTCTATTGCCGGTACATTTATTTGTCAAGTAAAAGGATTGATACAGAAGGAGACAATTGGCTCGATATTTATAAACTGCAGAAATCTCTCTTCAAACTGTTTTTGAAGCACTTTCAGGGTCTCAATAAATAATGACGTGTTTAATTCATTGTTACCTAGCATTTTCCTCATATATTGGAAGTGCACAAGAGACTTGATATGCAGATGTGATATCAACAAAGTCAATTTCGCTTTCAATGCGTTTACAGAGCTTATCATTTCAGCTATATTTTTGTCTTTTCCCTGCAACTCTAAATGGAAAGACTCTAATTTTTCCATGGTGTCAGCAAGAAAACCCAAATCCACCAGCCAGCAAGAGTCTGTTAGTTCATCCTAATTTTCATTTTTATCATGTATAAATGTTTTTATTTCTTCAATTAAGTTCACAAATCTTGTAAGAACTTTACCTTTACAGAGCCAACGTACTTCAGTATGCAGGATGAGATCGTGTTCTTCATCTTCAGTATCTTCTAACAGGGCCTTGAAAAGTCGGTGTTGCAATGGAGCTGCTCGAATAGAGTTGATAATCTTTGTGACTATTTTCATAACATATTCAAAGGGCAGTCAGTATTTTACAACACAAAGCTTCCTGATGGATAATACAGTGGTAGGACATAAAGTTTGAAAATGATTCATCTTTCCTGCAAAGGGCAATAAATCCTTTGTTTTTACCAACCATTGCTGGTGCCCCCATCGGTAGTTATCGCAGACAACTTATGCAAAGGCATGTTTATTGACCTGGCGTATGTTCTGAAAGTTTTATAAATATCCTCACCTCTCGTCTGTCCTTTCATTGGTAACATTTGCAACAGCTCCTCTTTTACTGTGAAGTTACTAAATACCATTCTCACCATAACTGCCAACTGTGCGGTGTCTGATAGATCTGTTGACTCGTCAAATTGCAGAGAGAAGCAGTCACATATTTCCAAGTAAGTCTTTAACTGAGTTTGCAAATCTTTTGAAATTGCGTGTATTCTTCTTGTGACTGTGTTATTTGACAACTGTAGGTCTTGTATCGCCGACATAATCTCACGCTTGTTAGAATATTCCTCAAACAAACAATCGGCAGCAGTCAGAAATGCTTCTTTGAACAATTCACCATCCTGGAAAGGTTTTTTCTTCTTTGCGAGCATGTGAGAAATTTGGAAAGAAGCAATGGTTGTCTTTTTAGATTTTTCCACATGTCTAGTGAAAACAGTCTGTTGAGTAGTTAAATTTCATTTTAGTTGATTTATTTTTTTCTTTCTTACTTCAGACTTAAGTGGATAATTCATATCAAAAGTGGTATGACTTGTCTGAAAGTGATGTTCAACATTATGTTTTTTCGGCACTGCAATACTACTGCCACACAACAGGCAAACGCATTTACCTTGTAAATTAATGAAACAATATGATTCCTCCCAGTCTGTGTTAAAATTATAGGTTCGTTTTCTCTTATTTGGTCCACTCATTTTAGGACTAAAAAAATAAAAATAAAAATAGTTATAGAACTACAATATCATATCAAATTGCCACCACAATAATAGATTACCTACCTCGCTTTTAGTTCATTTAAAATCTAATATATCAAAACACTGTGATCCTAGCTAATCGTCACGACCCACTCAGACCCGGTTGGGTGGAGGAGAGTTCAAAGAGTGCAGCGGCTCAACAAGACACCACATGTACAAAGGCGAAAGCTAGGGAAAAACTTATACATACGATATCGCAAACATGCCAACGAATATAATAAACCTGTGTAGATACTCAAACAATATTTTAAAATTCTAACCAATGTATAAAAATAAATTATAGTTTTACTTAGTGTTTATGAAAAACTTCTGATGCAGTCAAATAACGGCGGGCGCACACAAATCGGGCCGCGGGCGCCATGGCACCCATGGGCATGGGGTTGGGAATCCCTGGTCTAAAGCAAAGTATATAGCAAGTAGAATGTCCTTTAGACCCATAGAAAGCGTAACTGTAGCACAGTCTGGTAGGCAGGGTCGCTGAATAAGTCCTATTTCCTTCCTCTCTCCTATCTTCAAACTATAAAAGCTAGAACATTGAAAAACAAATAAGTAACAAAAACAATACTAATTTTTCCAGGTTTTCTGTTATCACACAATCAGGTGATTCATTTCTGGCCAACAAGATTAAAGCAAAAATCTCTGGCTCTATGTTTTTATGCTTTTTTCTTCTTACTTATGGGGATGTTTGGAGTTAGCAGAGCCATGGAGAGACCATTAGTTGGTTAATTTGAGGGAAAGGACAAGGTTATTGTGAAGTTGTGGTGTGTATCACTGAGTTTCTTAAAAATGTGAGCAAACATAGCATAATGCACTTCGATTTTATGGCCTCGATACAGAATATTTTACTAATTTTACCCTTAAAAGGGTCCTCAGAGAAAAAAAAGTAAAACAAACTAAGAACCCTATGGCTAATGTTATTAATACGCATTAGTGTGTCCAAAAGATCTAATTTACCAGATATAAAAAGAGTAAACTGTGAAGCAACTCTTTCTACGCAATAGAAATAGCATGATTTTCTCTAGGTACTTACATACAATGCCTTCCCCATTATTTCTGCATCTCTTTTCTGCATTCTTCCTCATGAATACACCCCTATTCATGCTATAACCTCCCAGCTATCTTAGATATTCTCTGAATATGAAATAAGGGCATCTTACTCCCTAAACCAAGGTGTCCAACCTTTTAGCTTCCATGGGCCACATTGGAAGAAGAAGAATTGTCTGGAGCAACACATAAAACACACTAATACTAATAATAGCTGATGAGCTAAAAAAAAAAAAATTGCAACAACAACAAAAAATCTCATAAAGTTTTTAGTTGTTCTTTTTAATTGTTTATTTACTTATTTGGTAAAAATTACATAGGTTCCAAGTATATAATTTTTACCTTACATCATCTAAGTACTGCGTTGTGTGCTCACCACCCAGGAAGTTCTCTTTCCATTGCCATATATTTGATGCCCCCTCCCCATCCCACCCCCAAACCCTCTTCTCCCCTTTTATAAAGTTTTAAGAACATTTATGAATTTGTGAAGGTTCAATGCAAAGCCATCCTGGGCCACATGTGGGCCACATGGCCTGCAGGTTGAACAGACTTAATGTAGACCATTATACAAGAAAGTACAATAAATAAATTAATCTCTAAATTTCACCATCCAGAAAAACACATTTTTAATGTCTTATAACATGTTTCTGTGCATTAGTGGAAATAGAAATATGGATGACACCATAGGTCATCTGTGGCATGAGGGGAGAACTAGAAGAATGCTCTGCTCTGGGTGCAGGCAATAAAATTGCAGAGAATTGGGGAACATTGATAAAATCAACTCAAAGTCTGCTTTTTATTATTACCCTATACCGGTAATTCTAAGCAATATCAGGGATGAAATATGGTTCCTATCAGAGTGGACCTCTCCCAATACCACCACCTTGGAACACTAAAGAAATGGATAGATGGGTGATAAATGTATTCATAAAATAAAATTTTATAATAAATTTAACTTATTTTAACTTAGAATAAAAGTAAATTCACATAAAATTGAAGAAAGCTGAGATTCAGGAAAATGTAGTTTTACTCTATTGGATATTTCCATGTAAAATATAATTCTAACACTAAGAAAGGTTACATTAAATGTTATAAGATCTAAGAATCATTATTTTAAATACAGGTTCAACTTTAGACCATAACTATTAATTCTTTGTCCTGAAAGATGAGAAAATTCCTTCCAAACTCTGTGATTCTCTATATTATTTATACACTGTCAACTATACCTGGTTTTATAACTATAATTTTCAGTAATTTTTACTTTGTCCATATTTAAATTAATCCATGCCTATTTTCAGTCCTGTTAATATGATTATTCCATCCTCAATTCTTTAATTTTTCCTTTATCACATCATTTTGTTCTCTATTGTCCTCACTCAAAAATGACATCTTGGGCACTCTATTTCCTACCTTTCATCTTTGAAAATCTGCTATACACATTAAAATACATAATTTTCAAGTGTACTTTTCAAAGATTCTGTTTTATATTTTAAGTTCAGTAATTTCACCAGTGTATTTCTTAGACATAGAAAATCCATTTAATTTTGGGCATCAAGTGCTTATTTCAATATGTCAATCTTTATTATATCAATATAATAAATATCAATACTATCAATTTTTAATTGCTCAATCTTTTTATTTACCCTGTTCTCTTCCTTAGGAACACCAGTTGTGATATGTATCTACTTTTTGCCTTTGTTTTATGCCTTCTCTATAAAGAGATTTTTGAGGGTATTTTTGGTCTTTTTTACTTTATTTTATATACTATCTAGCTGCCTACCACATGCCTGAATTTTCAGTCTTTTTTCCCCCCACTGTTCTAATGTGACTTTCATCTATACATTGCTTTAAATTTAGTCTGTCATTTCATCCTAGAGTCTTATAATCCTATAATCTATTCTTGGAACACTCACATATATTCTCTGTGGAGTGTGTGGCGAGGGAGGGGGGAGGGGAAGGCTGTTACTCTAAATGTTAATCTTCCTCTATTTTCAAGATTGGGGTGGCACTGTGGCTCAGATCACAGGGATCCTAAATTGTGATGGCCATTCCTATTTGGTACCCACTTACATCCCCTATTTTTACTGCCTTGCTTCTAGGAATTTTTATATCCTTGAATAAGGTTTAAAAAATGTATGGGTTTTCAGAGTCCTCCCCCATTTTTGTTTATATTTAGTGGTATTTTTTTACAGAGTTTAATTTGAGTTTTGGCTATTTATTTATCCCTATCAAACTTTTTTTTTCCTTCTCCTTTACACTTGTTTGTTTCTTTGTGTGAGTTAGTGTTAAAGAGAAAGAGTGTGTGTGTGTGTGTGTAGTTTTAGGGGGAGAGATGAAAGCAAAGTTATTTTGAGCCACTGTTATAGTCCATTAGTATAACATATTTAATCCACTAATATAGATTAGAAATGTATACTAGATTTTTAAAAATAATAATAAAGTATAAATTTCTGACATAAAATAAACTTTTTAAATTATGTATCAATTACCTAGTATTATAATGTCAAGTAAAGATACAGAATATATGATCTGAGAGATTAAATTGTCTAGCATTGCACTCTCCAGTTAAAATACATGAAGCATATATATATATAATTTTTAATTTTCTAGTAGCTAGTTGAAAAGTAAATAAAAACATAATATATTACATCTATAACATTACAAACTCAATATACAATCAGTAGTAAAATTATTAAAATATTTTACCTTTTTTGTACTGAATCTTCAAAATCTACTCTGTATTTTAAACTTGATCTTAGCTGATAGGTCAAGAGCAATACTACTGTGTATTTTACACTTATAAGCATTTCAATTTGGACTAGCCCCGTTACAAATATTCAAAAATTCACATGCAGCTTGTAGCTACTGAATTAGACAGTATAGGTCTAATCTATAACACAGCAAACACTCTAAAATCTAGCTAATATCATCATCGTCATTATTGACATGCATCAGTATTTACAATGAAATTGAAATCTCTAATCCATACCACAGGATCAGACACAGTGTTGGACTGGAAGATGAAAGATGTTAGGCTACTATTCCTAAGGGTACTATTCCCTTTCATCTATAAGTGACAGTAATCACAGAAACTTTTAAGAGTTCCATGAGATGGTATAGGTCAAATTGTCTATCAAAGTTTCTAATAGTATTAAACATAGAATAAATGAGAATATCAATTATGTCACCCTGGAGATTTTTGGTTCCATTGAAAGAAATATTTATCAATACTTACATATTTTGTTTATTGGTAAAACTGAACCTTTTAATACATTAAAAGTACAGGTTCTGGCAGAAGTAACGCCTTTTCTTAAGTTTACAGGCTAATAAAAAGGGGTATTACTTCTGTCAGACCCTGCATACCTTTAGTTCATGCCTCCACCTCTTCCTGTTTGCTTCCTTAGCCAACACTGTTCCTGGGTTCCCCTCCCTTTATCATCCTCAATACGAGGAGAGGGCCAAGATGAAATCATGAGTGGGATAAGCAAGACTGAATGACCTAGGGGTGCGGTAAAGGGTCATCTTAATGTAAGAGGCCATCTGTGTTTGCTAAGTGATGCTAGTGTGCTTATGGACCAACGTTAGGTTCCTACCTTCCCATAGAGACTGGGAAACAAGAACCCTAGATTTCTCGATGATGATACTTCAAAAGGATGGGATGGCTCCCAGTTCCTTCAGAAAAATGTTTCTGGGTTATTGGATATTTACATTTCAAAGGGACAGAGAAAATGCAAGTTGTCAAATGAAAAAGCTGTATGATAAGGGAGATGAGGGGCTACAATCAGGAAGAAGCTCCTCTAAAGTTCAGTCCAGCTGAAGGGATTGTTAAGGTCATCCTGCTCAGTGCTCTCAGGGCAAGGTATTGCTGAGACTTTGTAACACAGACATGGACCCCTTCAGATGGAGGAAGGTGGGAGCCAGATACACTCTGGGAGGCAGGAGTGTCTGGAATGACTGTTCATGAGTGAGAAAAGGTAGAGCTATGGTAAAAAGAGAAGGAAAGAGCAAGAGTGAGAGAGAGGGCCTAATGAAGGTAGACTGTAGAATGATTACCTGCAAAGCTTAGCGGTGATGACAAATTCCAGTGAGCAGGGCCAGGTAGAAAAATAAATAAGTGAACCTAGCTAGCTGTAACACACCAGGAAGTACTGGGGGGCTGCAGTCCATTTGAGAATATTTGTCCAGACATGTTACGAAGGCAGAGTCCCAGATCACACCATTGCTATTGAATCACAGGTATTTTCACAAGATCTCAAAAGAATCCATGGGTACCTTAAAGTTTGAGAAGCGTGGCTTAAACCCAACCTCCCCAAATAACAATGTTCTTTTCACCACTGGCTCCCATGTTTCTGATCATTCATGACACCTCACCTCCAGAGCAGCACTTCAAGGACAGGGATCTTTTCTTTGTACCTCTCTGAATATTTGCTTTGACAACAGATTTTCTGAGTGAATGAACATGTTGCCCTATGTTTGACCTATGTAAAATTATTCTTGCAGGTTGGCGCTTGTCACTCAGGATTAATCCCATGTATTTACTTATGAAGGTGAGAATTTCAAATACAACTCTGAATCACATTCAGGAATATATTTTGGTACACAGGAAGAAAAGACATATGCATAACCATTACATATTGTTTAAAACAAAGGGAGGAGACAGCAACAGAAATATATTAACGCAATTTTATGGTTGAGAATTTTAAAACAAGCATCATGGAATGTAAAGTTATAATCCTCATAGGAATCATAACTGTGCTATAAGGCAAATATATATTAAGACATAAATATTAGAGTCTATACAGTAATAGAAAATACTACAACCAGATATGCTAAGAGACTAAATTATAATTGACTTGGGAACCATAGATTTGAAATTACATACTGATTAGGATTTAAATTTTTCTGAAAAACTGAAGGCATCTAGGAACCACAGGGTGAGGATGATACGAATGAGGAGGTCATATCAGCAACAAATAATGGTATTTTATTTATATCATCTAGACAATTTAAATAAAGGAATAAACAGTTACAAACTTATTTAAATAAGGGTGCTTGTGAGTTTTATATAGTATATAAAAAAATCAATCACTAACTATATTAGAATTATACAAAGTCTAAATACAGGTGGCACATAAAGTTACTAATTTTGACTCTTTAACTTGGAATTTATGTAGCTGTAGAACAACACAGATGAGGACTCACAGGCTTACAGATTGTTGGCAGTGAAAACATCAAGGTCAAGGTTTGTAGTTTGCCAACTATACTGTGGTGTGTGCATAGAGGACCTCCCAGAGGACCTCCCATACTTCATTCAAAGCAGTTCTGTCCTTAATCTATTTTACACGTTGATTTTTTTCATAAAATTATAAACAAAAGTCCTCACGGTTTTAGAAACATTTTAGGACAATTATTTCTTTTGGTGAGATAACAGAAGTCTCAAGAGGGGAAGAGATTAACCAGAAAGCCCAAGATCCCACCATGTACAGCAGTTCTAGAGCTCTTTTTTTTTAAGATTTATTTTATTGATATTTGACAGAGAGAAACAGAGAGACACAGAGAGAAGGGGGAGAGCCCAGAGCAGTCTCCATAGTTGACAGCATTAGTTTTCTATATAGTTTCACTCCACAGGTGGGTGCAGGGCTTCACAGGGCAGGAACTGGGCCGGGAGTCTCCCACATAGGTCCCGGCAAGAACTGAACTGGGGGCACACCCCAGTTCAGCATATGGGTCTGCATGGGCCGGGGCTGGGATTCGATCCTCGGTCCTTGGGGCTTCAAAGTGAGCGCTTTGCCCACTAAGCCATCCCAGCTTTCCCATCTAGAGCTCTTAAATGGTCCTGCAGTGTTCTCTAGATATCTCTTTTGTATGGAAAAAGAAGACACTGGGAAATGTACAACATAGAGAAACATAAAGAAATGGTTAACATACTCTAAAGGTCAAACAATCTTCAAGTGCCTTAGAAACACTCATTTGAATGCAACCAATTCACATGCAAATTAGGAATGATCTTTCTTCAGGGCCTTTGTTTTGGGAACATTTATTAGCCATTAGTTGTGCTATTTATTTACTTGAATGCATATTTTCCTAAATGCTGCATAACCATATATAAGATTATAAATCTTACATGGAAAAATGCACAGCGAAGACATAAATAGAAGCCAGGAGAACCAGTACAAACAGTGACTTTATCCAGTTTATTTACACTAACATGAATAATTCCTCAGTATTTTCAGTTAGAAGTTGAATGAGCAAAGATAATCACATGGTTATGAATTTGGCTGAGATAGTCAGCCTTGCAATCTCACTTCCTCATTTGTAAAACGGTAGGTCATAATTCCTTACTTCGTACTGTTTTTATGAAAATGAGGAGAATATATTTAAAGTGCTTAGACAGCATTGTCTAAACCCTGGTGTTAGTATCAAAAGGGTGGTGTTAGTATCCAAATAAGCATTATCATCATCATCATCATTACACTTTTGCACCTTCTTTAGCTTTTATAAGAGATCCCTAAGAAAATTTGCCTAAATGCTAATAGTTGTCTGTTTTGACAGCAGTCCCACTTACATCCCATGGAAATCTACAACTTAAAGCTACAATCTTTGGTTTATAATCCAGTGTTGTTTAATATTAAACCAAAAAACTCCAACTATTACAGACTTTTCAGGTATAATATTAATAGTACTAATTTGAGGCAAATAACAATGGCCAATTAATTGGATTGTGTCATTCTATAAATACTAATATGGTCTATAAATTTCTTGATCCTTTTTATTGATGTCTCTTTGTAAGACTCTACTTAGCTATTTTATAAGAATGAAAAATAAAAACAATAAAAATTATAGCATTAGTAAGAGACAGATATATGCATCAAAATAAAATAATGCCACCACTATGTATTCTTATGAAAGGTCATTGCCTACTCCAATTCTTCAATGTCTCCAGAAGTCAAGTAAAATTAATGAATTAGGGAATAGGGAAACAGTCAGTTTAAGGTGATATTTTTGCTAAAATTCGACCTGGAAGGCCTTATTAAAATAAAATGACCTGGGTTACCTTCATATTTATTCTGTTTAAACATCTATTTTCCTTAGGAATGGGAGGGAGACTAAATTAAATCAGGGAGAAGTACTGTCATGCTGATGGAGACAAGTTCAATAGCATGGATTTATCTACTTAGACAAATGAAATCAGAGTCAGTATATCTATCTGAAATGTTCTGGTGCATCTGCAGAAATACAAAAAGTTTCAGGCAAATGCAATTTTACTTCAGTCAAATTTGGTGCAATTGTCTAGAGGCTGCTGGTCATTAAGGTTAAGCTTTATTAAATCAGTTCCACGGATTTCCTAAGACTGAAAAACTACAGTTACCAAATAAAAGACAGGTTTCTCAGTTAAGACTGAATTTTAGACAAACAATAATATTTAGTATGCCTAAAATATTGCATATACATAAAATGTATATGTATATATATATATATATATATAATATAGTTCTATTAACAAAATAAACAGTAATAGCTTCTGCATATTATTCTTTACCCTGAATACATTATTTGACCAAATAGGCCAAATTAAGTAGTTTATATCTTAGGTATGCATATTTTCATTCAATTCATCCAAAAGTAGTCATTTAAATGCTATATATACAGAGAAAAAGTAAAAAGATGTGATTTAAAAAAGAAAAAGACATTGCATACCAATACTCTGTAGTTTCTATTTAACAGACAACAATCAGGTTCAATTTTTTTCTGGAACATTTTTATTTATTTTCATTATTTTCAGATATGCAAAATAACAGTGATTAGACATACCTCACAAAGTATTAATAATACCCCCAACAAGTTTATTACCCAGCTGACACTATACATAGTTATTTGAATGTTATTAACTATATTCCCTATGCTATACTTTATGTCCCTGTGACTATTTTTTTTTAAATTATAGTTGACATTCAATATTATTATATATTAGTTTCAGGTGAATAGTGCAGTGGTTAGGCATTTACATAATTTATAAAACAATCCCTTTGACCAGTCCAGTCAGTCCCATCTGACACTGTACATACTTGTAGTTCTTACAATAGTATTGACTATAGGCTAAATTTTTTTGATATTTTTATTCACATAAAAATTAAATCTCCTAAATTACCTAATTTTTTTGGTTGTTCAATTGATACAAATTTTAGTCTAGCTTAGAAACTTCATTTTCTTAAGCTACCCCAAAACAAAAAATGCTTTCTAATCCCTCAAATGTTTATGATTCTTATCACTTTAAATATACTATGCAGTTTATATTACCCTTTGATGGCCTAATCTAAGGAGTAAACATTTCATAAAATTATTAAACTTTATATTTTGACCAATCATACATTAAAAAAAAATTTTTAATCAAGAACATGTGATTTCTTGCAAAGTAAAAACTTATTGCTGAAACGTCCCTGTTATATAACACCAATAAGAATTTGATGTTATCTATATTTTTATAAGAAGTATATATTAATTTGTTGAGTTATAAAGAAAACTACACTTTTTTGTTGAAATGTTCTAGAAATTGTTTTTAAGTAGAATATCTTCTATGCTATCAATAAACAAGATACATTCTATGTATCAAAATAAGGTAGTTAATATTTAGACTAAGTTTCTGAATTAGAATATGTGAATAATGAACCAAATAAAAAGGTAAATAAAAACATTAGTCTTCACTTCTTCCTGGATCTCTAGTATTCCATTTAGGAAATTTGTTTTGTCTGCCCGAAAAACGCTCCTAAGTATGAACCTATTGATGGCAAAGTCTTTCAGTATGGAATTATGTAAGAATATATTTACAATGTATTCCAATTTTATTACTCAAGTATATTTAACTGAATGGAAAATTCATGCTTAGGGCTTACTTGCTTTCAAATACATTAAAGCTCCATTCTCACAAGTGTTCTTTGTTATTTTTAAAAAGTAAGCTGCTAATATTACTTCTTCAGAAGTCACATGCTTTTTTCACTGGTTGTTGTACGATATCTGATAGTCTATATATTTTGAGATAGTCAAATGGGAATTACTTTTGCTATTATTAATAATAATGTTGTTATAATTATTATACTCCTAGGGATTTACTAGGTAGATATTTTTCATCCATTCTGGGAAATTCTTATTGATAATCCCTCCTAATATTTCTTCTTTCCTATTTGTTCTTTCCTCTCTTTTGAGGACTTCAACCAACCATTTTGAATCTTCCCTCTTTATACTCTAGCCACTTCATTCTCTGTATTTTTTTACTTTTCCGTGCTTCATTCTAGATTTTTTTTGTTTGTTCGTTTTTTGTATATTTTCTAGTTAATTAATTTTCTCTTCAGCTATCAAATGCAAGTCACTGAATTTTATATATTACTTTTATTTTTCTTTCAATTCTTGAATTTCTATTATGTTTTACTTCAAAATTTGTTAGGTCACATGTAATATTTTGGTCCCTGACATATGTTTCAAGCTTGTTATTTATCTTTTTGAATGTGGGAAATACAGTTATTCTACAGTCTATGTCTGATAAATGCAGCATCTGGAGTCATGGTAGATCTCTTCATTTTACTTGTTATTTCTTCTGGTTCTTAACCATAAGGTCTTGTCTACTCATGCCCTGGTTATTTCTTATTATATGCTGAATATTGTATTTGAAAAATTATTTATAGAAAGAATTTGAGAAAAAGATTCTATTATAATCATCCAGAAATGATAGTCTATTGTTTTAGAAAATACCTAGGTCCCAATCATTCCTAAATCACCTTCATTCAAATCCAGGATGCAATTTTTTCTGACCATGCAAAAGCTTTGAATCTGGTCTTAAGTTTATTTAAGACCTAGTTTACTTCTGGTTCATTCTTCCTACTAACTAAGTCCAGCCAAAACTAAGAGGTAATTTTACCACACTACTACACTTAAGACCCTCCATTCTGTCCTGGAGTCCCTTAAATTTAAGAAGCCAGACTATCAGCTGACTTCAAATCCCCAATGTCATCAGAACCAAAACAAGTCCTAAAAGAGACTATGTCTCTGGAAGGATATTATTGTGGGTACTATTCTAGTGATTCTTACTATATTTATATTTACTATTATTATTAATTTTACTTACTATTGCTTTTATTATTAATTTTATATTTTAATCTCTATGCTCTTGCTCTTTAAAATTAACTTCAGCTGGAGGTTCTGTCCAAATTATTTAATTTGTTATTATCAGAGGCAATATCAAGTCCTTGACTATTGAAAGTTAGTGTTTAAAATGTAGTTTACCTACAGAAGACAAAATCTGTCTCATTGTTTTGGAAAATAATGCTTTATTCCAACCCAAATATGTCCAACTTTCAATCACCATGTTCTATAAATGAATAACATTAGACTAGTGTTTTATTTTGTTTTAAACTTCAATCACATAGCAGAATATAAAAAAAACCTGGTAGGATATCCGAAAAGGAAATAAAAGTATATATTATAATTAACTTAATAGTAACTAGAGAGGTAATGGAGAAAATTAAGTCACAATTAAGTGATTCAACAACTCACTTTTTAAAACAAGTTCAGTGTTTTCATTCAATCTATCTAATTGACTTATATGCCAAAAAGCATAAACCAAAGTGAAAGATGAGACAAACTTAAGAGTTCATTATTAGTCCAGTGAGAAAGAAGAACTGCCTTGGATACCAAAGTAACCACAAGAAGAAAAAGCCAGGAAAAAAAACCAAATCTATCTTCCCATCTCTTTAGGATCTGAAAGGCCATTAAAATTGTCAAAAATCAAAACAGAAAAAAAACAAAAAAAACTTGGATACAGACAATAGTTTGGTTTGCCAGAAAGGAAGGAGGAAGGGTATGGGGAGGGGGCAGGGGGATTCAAGTATATGGTGATGAAAAAATACTGACTCTGGGGGTGAGCTCTCAATGCAACACATAGATGTTATATTGTAGAATTGTACACCTGAAATCTATGTAATTTTATTAACCAATGTTACTCCAATAAATTTACTTTTAACAATTGTCAAAAATCATGTTTTTGCAAAAAAAAAGAAAGAAAGAAAGAAAGAAAGAAATAGTGCTTGGCTGAAAATTATAAGCTGTCATTGTGTCCCAGCTTGGCTACTGGTTTTATTAACACACCCTATCACTTCATGTCTCAATAACCTCATTTGTAAAATAAGCAGTTTTGATAACATCTTCTCCAAAACCTATTTCAACTCTAAAATTTTATGATGAAGTATTTCAAAATTCTTTGAGGTGTTTGATCATTCTTTGAGGGACAATTACAAATACACGCATACACACACACACACACACACACACACACACACACACTGTGAGAGAGAGAGGGAAGGGAAGGGAAGGGAAGGGAAGGGAAGGGAAGGGAAGGGAAGAGAAAGAAGAGAAGAGAAAAGTTTTTCATTCACAAAAAATACCTCTTGCAAAATGATCAAAGGCAGAAACGCCACTAGATAAAAAACACACTTTTACAATAAGTCAAATGTAATGCACATTCTTAAAATAATGACAACGATTAACACATGCTTACAAAAAATATTCATTACAGTTCAAATCTAATTTTTGTTCTCTAAGCAGCTGTAATAGAATCAGTGAATATTTCCATAATATCTTTTATGTTCATGTCAGTGAGATAACAGTTTATAGTCAAAGATTTCTAATTGACTTGACCATAAGATAAGTCCTCTGCTCAAAAAAGGGCAAAAAATATAAAAAATAAGAACGACAGCAATTTAACTTTCATATGTACACTGCATACAGATATTATGGGGCCATTAAAATGCTGAATGCATAAAACAAAAAGGATAGGCAATAAAATCATGAAATTGGCCAAAGAATGATTTAGTCACAATAACTACCAAGGGCACAAGCATATCTTTATGGAGCTGTTTTGAAAATGAAATCCGGAGTTACTCCATTGCAGAGAAAAATATTGGATATTTATTACAAATGTGAGTTACTTTGCAAATAGAAATATCAGCAGGATTATTCAATAGCACCATGAGAGCAAGTAACTTCAAGGAATTTTGTTAATAAGGCTTGAAAATATCCCTGACCTACATAATGTCTATTTGTCTATCTATCTATCTATCTATCTATCTATCTATCTATCTAACTATCTATCTGTCAACTATAATCTATCTTTTTATCCATCCATCCATCCATCCATCCATCCATCCATCCATCCATCAGATGTCTCCCCTTCTCTTTGATTTTAAGATTGAATTTGGGTATTGGGAAATTTAAGTCCTATATTCATATTTCGAAATCTCATCTCCCTCATTTATAAAACGTTGACTCTAACAACTATCTGATATGATTACTATGCACACTAAAAACTATAAAAGAAATTCAAGACTTTAATTTGGGTAGGTGCATAATATGGTGAGTTGTTACTAGTTTCTCCCTGGAAAGGATTTTAAAAATTGGAGGCCCTCAGCACTAGAGTGATCTACCACATGTTGGCAAAAACATACACAAGTCAATAGGGAAGCAAACCACACCAAGAGACAAGGTGCTCCTTTCTTTCTGATAAGGGCTTTTGTAAACCTGGGGAAGGATTGGGTCTCTTCAGGAGACCACTGTTATGCTTAAAAGAAAAAAAAAACTATGTGACGTCTACTCTGAAGGTTTCACAGTTTGAAGGCATTCAATTCCTTTCCTTTCCTCTCTCATCAGTCTACATTAGGGGTCAACAAATGTTTTCCGTAATGAGCTAAGCAGTAAATATTTCAGGCTTTGTGGGCTATATGATCTCTCACAAGTACTCAACTCTGTCAGTGTAGTGAAAGCACGTAAAATATGTGAACAAATGGGTGTGCCTCTGTTCCAATAAAACATGTTCATCACACAGAATTCTGAACTCCGTGTAATTTTCACATCACTAAATATAATCCTTTTTGATCTTTTTCCCAAGTGCTTAAAAATCTGAGAAGCATTTATAACACACAGACCCCTGTAAGAAAAGGCAGTAGGTAGGTTTGCACACAAGCCATTGTTCGCTGATCCCTGGTCTACACAAATATACCTTCTGTGCTTATCTCAGTTTAAAATAAGACATAGATGTCCCCGGAGAAGCTGACTTCCATCTCCAAATACTGATGTAGCTGAGCCTTAGACTTACCCATTGCCTTTATTAGCAAACTGAGAACTCTAAACCAGACCCACACTATATATTTTTCAAAGGTTGGAAAGAGTCATTGGATTCCACAGTAAAAGCAGCCTGCTATCCCTCTTGAAGCAAAATTCAACCACGTTCTGGCTTGTCTGTACATCTCAAGTTAAAAAGATAAGGCAGTCACCACCAAACATGGCACTTATATGGTAATTTCTGTACTTTCAAGAATCGCTATTTTGTGTGTGTATGTGTGCGTGCTACTGAAAACAAAAGTGTAAAATTCAGTACATTTTAAATAAATGTTTAAGGTGGCTGAATGGTAAGCCCCAGAGGCAGTGCTTGAACTTGGGGGTCAGTTAGAAACATACCGTAGAACACTGTTCAGGGCTTATAAACTGTCCAAATGGTGTCACTAATCAGGGCTTGACCCACTCCCCAAGTGCCTGAAGAGGATGATGATTGTCCTGAAGAGGAAGGGCATGTCGTTGTATGAAGCTGGAGAGTCTACACAATTTCCTTCAGATACCAAGCAACCACTTTGTTACATTTCTTTAATTTGTTTTCATCTTCTGCTTTTTGCGGAGTGACTCTTCTTTGTTTATTTTGTTTCATGATGTATCTATAAAGAATGATATTGGGAAAGCTGGGATGGCTCAGCGGGTTAAGCGCTCGCTTTGAAGCCCCGGGGACCGAGGATCGAGTCCCGGCCCCGGCCCAGGCAGACCCACATGCCCTGCGCAGCCCCGCACCCACCTGTGGAGTGAAACTATATGGAAAACTAACACTGTCAACTATGGAGACTGCTCTGGGCCTTCCCCCTTCTCTCTGTCTCTCTGTCTCTGTTTCTCTCTGTCAAAAATCAATAAAATAAATCTTAAAAAAAGAAGAATATTATCCCTTTGTTAAGTTAGCTTAAAGTGGGTAAAATCATAGCCTGAATCCCAGAAATGCATAATTGTATAAACGGGCTAACCTGGGCAGGTTAACACAGCGGTGGCTAGACAGGTTTACCAGAAGCCCCTAGTAATGCATTCAGCCTAGCGTTTTTGTTCTGAGTAATTTTCCAAACACTGGAAGCTAACCAAACATTATAATTATTTTCAAATTGGAGTATATATATCACAAGATCAGAAATGTTGAGTTTCTCAGGGAATGTATGAAATTACCAAACAATATACCTATCTCCCCAGATCTTTAAATTATGCAAAGTCTATTAAAATTTACTACTTCAATATTTCTACTTATTTAAGTAAGTAGATATAGATTATAGGGTAGAATTCAAATTCTCATAGATTTTGATAATAACCCATCCCATCCCCCCAAAAAATTCTTGTCCTGTAAATGGGCAATTCATCTACCTCCTTATTGTTACGTGATTCTCCAACACCATTAGTAATCTTTGGTAGGAAAAGTTCAGGAAGCATATCAGCTCCTGCCAAGAGGGAGAGGCCACAGAAATGTCTGTGATGCAATCAACACTTAGAGAAAGCAGGCAAAGTAAAACTCTTCCTCTGGCTCTCTTGTCATTCAAATATATCAAATTTTAGTAGAAGAGGGCTGTCCATAAAGTATCCAGCCATGTGATCATTCTCATTATATTGACAATGGCTGGTATCTTCCTGAAAGCCCTGCTATTTAAATGGACTCATCATTGGGTACAAAGTGCAACTTTCTTTTTTAACTCGCATGTTACTATTTAAAAACTACAGAATTTAGGATTCTGCAGAGCTAACTTTTTCTTCTAAGTCCTTCTAAGTGGTTATACGACTAAGGTCACTTCTCTGTTCCCCTCTTAAACCTAGGAGTGGGGCCTCTGCCTTCTCTCTAAAGATCACAGGGTCTTAACAAAAATTTTACAATAATATGAAAGCAAACTGAAAAGCAGAGAGCAAGGACTAACAAATATTTAGGCCAGAAGAAAAAAATATTCTTACTAGATATATAAAATCAAATTAAAAAGTGGTATGTATAATATTGTGTCCCTCTCTCTGCCAGCTGCCATTTCTTCATTACAGTAATTGGAGAAACTGAGCTAATCATTTGTTCTTTTTAAATGATGAGCAGAACTGTGACATGCTTCATTTTGTTAGAGAGGAAGCATTTTCAATTACTGAAATTATTTCAAAAGGCAAACAGGATGCTGGCTTTTACCTTACTAAAATTTTCTGTCTTTCCACTACTTCTTTTTTGTTGCTGTTGTTTATTGTGATGTGATTAACAAGAGTGTGGAATGACAGATGTGTGAAAAGGAGACAGAGAACTAGGAAAATATAACAGTCACAACTGGCTTCCCAGATTTATGTCCAGTTGATTTTACATCTGGTCCAACTGTGTTGTTTGTTGACATTCTGTTGGCAACAGACATGAGCCATATGTCTCTCTTGCTTTTATTAACGTTTTCATATCTAGACAAGAAAAATTTAATGGAAAACTGTAGCTATGAACTGAGTGACCTTTGTATTACATTCTCTTAACCTCCATATTCAAAAGGTCACCCAATTTAGTCAGTTCTCGGTGTTTGTAAATATCTCTATACTCTCTCTTTTCTTATACAAAGGATCATCATCAAACTATCCCTGATTATAGCAGTATTATGGTACCTTAATAGAGAATAAAGTTCTTATCCATTAAAACAAAATATCTGCTCTAAAATTTTTTCAGTTTTTAAAACAATTAACTTCTTTCTTACATAGGCATTTCAATCCACTCATTTTACTGGCACTATACTTAAGACCTGATCGTGTAACTAGCTACTTTTTCAGTCAAGTCAGCGACCAGAAAAATAAATTCTCAATGCATTAACAAGGCATGCAAGACATTTAGTATTACCATTCCACTTTGTATTTGCAAGCTCTAATCTCTTACCATTTATCCACTTGTTTCAACAGTTTTGGGGGAAGCTGGGATGGCTCAGTGGGATAAGCACTCACTTTGCAGCCCCAAGAACCAAGGATCAAATCCCATCCTGTGCAGATCCACGTGCTGAACCAGGGTGTGCTTCCCATGTAGAAGGCCCCCAGTTCAGTTCTTGCCCCCTCCCCCCCCCCGTTTGGCCCATGGCTCGAGGGGGCGTGCCTCCCACACGGCTGGGGGCCCCCCAGCCCAGTTCCCACCCTGTGTGGCCCCGCCCACCTGTGTGGAACAACACCGTGTCGAAAAACTGATGATGTACCACTATGGAGACTGCTCTGGGCCCTCCTCCTTTTCTCTGTCTCTCTCTCTGTTTCTGCCAAAAACAATAAAATAAATCTTAAAAAAAAAAAAAAAAGTTTTGAACTTCTCACCATACCAGACCCTACCACAGCTCTGGCCCTTCACACGTGCCTTTTTCTCTGCCTTGGTTACCCCATCACTCATGCTTCTAGACCCATCTCAGGCTCAGCTCCTCTGTGAAGTCTTCATTGACAGTCCTAGCAGTAACAGCAACATAAACTCCTCTAATAATACAGTGAATTAATTTACCCCTAGGAACGGCTCACAACTCAGAAAGATTTTTTAAATAACACATTTAGCAAGAGGGAAAAATACACAGCATAAACAACACTTTAGAAACCAATACAAATACAACATCTTCAAAGAGTGTTTTAACATTCCCATGGCTTCTTTTTTCAGCTACCTAATTAAGGTTAGATGGATAATTGCGGATAATTATTTGTCTTTCCATATAATCTAAGAATATCCAGGTTCTGTTGGTACATTAATTTTTCCTACGTGACTGCAAGATACTGAGAGTTCCACGTAACTATGAATTTGAAGAAAAAGAAAATGGGGCATTTGTGATTTATCTAATGCTACACAAGAACTAGAGAGAGGGAAAACAATGAATCTCAGCTCTTCCAAAGCTACATAATGAGGACAAAAACATTCAGAAAATTGGTGTCCAACCTAGCTCTCTGTGGTAACTCCTACTAAGGTTATTTTCCAATGTTGGTAGATACTTTAACTCCTTTTCCAAACATTTTCTAAAAACAGGGTTGAGAATAAGTAACGTTATGTCTAGAGGCAGTAAAACAGACATGCAGTTAACAGAAGTGAAATTTTCTGCATCCTGGCCCCAACCTCTTAAGATGCAAGACCTGTGGTCCTTCCTGCATTGTTTTTGTGTGTCTCCTACAAAAGTAGCGGGCATCTCAGTATGTTATTTCATTAAAGCCTCTCATAATTATTTAATGGCATTTTGCCATGTTTACTAATTACTTCCTTCACTGCCTCTTGGGGATTTTGTCAATATGAGATGTTTGGGGAATAAAAAATGCATCAGGTCTTCAAAAGAGCAATGCAAAAATTGATAATGCACATTTTCCACAAAGATCTGAAAATAACTTAAACTAGTAAAAATTTTTTTATAGATTTATTTTCATTCCTATCACATGGCTAGAGGGGTTGTGTTCCTTCTGCTGTCACTTTAATCTAGGGTCTAATCTGAGTTTAAACCCCAGACCTCACAATTGCAAGGCAAGTGCTCAACCTCATCGAAATCATGAGGTCGAGGGTTCAATAGTTGGCCCTGGCCTGTGCAACCCCATATGCTAAACGGTGGTACAACTGGTAACTGCTGCGATGGCTCAGCAGTGAGGGTTCTTGCCCCCCATGCGGGAGGCCCAGGGCTCGGCTACTGCCCTGCATGGCCCCACACCCACCTGTGTGGAATAAAACCATGTCACTACTAATGATGTACAACTACGGAAACTTCTCTGGGCCCTCCCCACTTCTCTCTTTCTCACACACACATTCTCTGAAAACAATAAAATCAATCCTTTTTTAAAAAGCCAAATCCTAATTAATTTTATTTATTTGTCTTAATGGATCTGTTGAAATCAAGATGGAAGCTTCACTCAGGACTGCAAAACCCAAATGTCTCAATTTTGAAGGTGTGTACTTACACCAGTAACCTTCACTGTTGCTTCAAAATTCAGTCTGAGCACAGTCTCTATTATTGCTTTCCATTTATGTGCAGTCCCAGGCTTTAAAAAGAAATATTCTTATGGCACCAAGTATTATTAGCTTGATGGCATAGAGTCAGTGAATGACTGAAACGTGCTTAAATCATCAGATTTTTCATTCACTTATTCACTAAATAAATAATTATTTTGTCCAATGCCTTTCTGAACTCCTGTTAGACACTACTGTAGGCACTGAAGCTAGAAAAATGAAGAAGACATAGTTCCTATCCTCAAGGAACTAAATAAAATTTGTAAGCAAGTAAAACAATAAACTTTCAGATTATGAACAGATGAGTTCTAGTACAATCATTCTTGCGAAATGTTAGGTTGGAACTATCTAATAGAATAAAATAAAAGTTCTCATTGAATTTGAATGACTGAAAAGGTATTTGCCAACAAGAAGACATTCCAACCAGGTGGAAGAGAATGTGCAAAGCAGAAAAGTGCATGATTCTAGGAAAGTACATTCTGAAAACTCTGCCTAACTAAGTGTAGAGCACAAGATTGAGCGTGAGGGCAGGAGATGAGCTTTAAAGATACCCAGGTACGACACCATAGACCAAGGGTGTCCAAACTTTTGGGTCCCCTGGCCCACACTGGCTTGCCTTGGGCCACACATAAAATACATGAACACTAATGATAGCTGATGAGCTTAAAAAAAATTGCAAAAAGTCTCATAATGTTTTAAGTAAGTTTACAAATTTGTGTAGGGCCACATTCAAAGCTGTCTGGGCTGCATGTGGCCCATGGGCCAAAGGTTGAACAAGCCTTGCTACAGACAATATACTATAGACACTGGTTTTCAAACAGATTTTAACTGCACACTCCTTTGTATCCAAATCGTAAGCAGAGCAAAGCATACCGGTACATAAATACAACATACATTCAAGAAGACCTAAAGGCCTTTCTTGCTACCCCATGACTCTTAATTCATAATTACTGAAGAGTTTTGAAAACCGTTGATGTTCACATCTGAAACTTACAGTAACCTGCAGTATTTGGAATCATAAGAAATTAATTTATTCACGCTAATCATAGGGAAATTCCATTTAATAGTCTAGGAATGGCTTCAGATTTTAGAAATGGA
Organism: Craseonycteris thonglongyai; assembly: GCA_004027555.1. Taxonomy (NCBI): domain Eukaryota; kingdom Metazoa; phylum Chordata; class Mammalia; order Chiroptera; family Craseonycteridae; genus Craseonycteris; species Craseonycteris thonglongyai. The sequence continues at coordinate 4,620 of PVKE010008482.1, read as the reverse complement.
GTAGAAAATGCACACATTTATTTTCCTCTTGCTCTCCTATAATTATTCTCCATGTCTCTGCCAGACTCATTTCTTTTGAAAGTAAAAAAAAAATAACCTGAGTCTTGTCCTGAAATTCATTCCATTTCAACAAAAGTAAGACCCCTGTTCCTTTCTGTGGCTCACAATTCTGACCTCCCCTGCCTGCTTCTCATCTTCAATCTCCAACAATCCTCCCTCATACTCAACCTGCACCAGCCATGACGGCTTTCTTCTCTTCTTTGAACACAGAGCCTGATTGGATCTTTTTGCTCTCTTCTTCTGCCTGAAATGCTTTGCCTTTAGCTTTCCACACAGCAAACCCTTCATCATCCAGGTTTCAACTGAAATTTCTCCCATTCACAGAGGCCACTTCTGTCTACATGATCTAAGGAAGGTCGCTCCTTTCACCCCTCTTTATTTTTATTTTCTTGCTTGCATTGAGCACAATCTGAATCATTGTGTATTATCTGTTATTTTATATGCTTATATTCTGCCTCAACCTCAGCCTCTATTTTTTCTAGAAAATACCATTAGAGGGGCTCACCTGCCTTGTTCAACACTCTATGCTCAGCTCTCAGAATAATTCAAGGAACACAGTATTCCCTCATTACATATTTGTTGGATAAATGAATTGAATAAGTAGTTCACAAAAGGCAGCCACATCAATAAAAATTAGAAGAAATATCAGTGGGTGCAGATCAAAGAGCTGAGGACAAACCTGCTATATCACACATGATTCTACTCAATCACCCATCACCTGAAAGAACGGTTTCTGTGTATTTGGTATAGGGCTCATCACTTCTGCCTTTTCTTTCATTTTCACTCTTCTTTCTTTCTGAAGGAACACAAAACAGGGTAAGATGCTTAAATTCAAAACAATGCAGCTTTGGTGAATACATTATAGAAAGCAAGCTGTCATCATAACCATGTGATTGTTATGCCAATAATTCACATCACTACTGAAAAAGCATCTCACAACACTAATAAGAGGCTTACTCAGAGTCACTTGCATTATTGGCAACAGTATGTACATACTAAAAAGCTATATAGTTTCTGGGCTAAAGTTACACTTAGGATTCACATTTTACCAACAGACTATGATTGAAAAGTTACATCTCACATTGAACAAACCTTACAGAAAACTTGTCTTAAAGAACTTTTGACAACTTAAAGAAAATGGATGAACTAAAAAGCACTCTGACTTCAGGGTAAGAGAAAATTAAATTGGTTTCCACTAGGTTGACCACAATCAAGAAATTCAAACTTAACTCCAAAAGTGAGCGAGACATGTGAAGACTAGTAATATCGTTTCAGGGACAGGAAGATGAATTTAGCCAAAGTTTTTGAAATCTCTAGTGATAAAGGAAGTCATAGATAGAAAATCTAAGAAGAAGTCTGTAATGATCGGACAGGCAGTGATTAAATCCTGAATGAGAACGGGAATTATTGATTGTCTAGAGGGGGACTGGGTGGAGGGAGTTAATTTCCCTTGCTTCTTCCTTACTTCACACAAATAAATCATTGCTTTCACTTATACATCTGAAGAAAATACATCATAAAAACAACAACAAAAAAAAACAAAACACCAGAACTATTGGTGGTTCAATAAAAGAAAGAGGTGTAAGAAGTAAAATGTTGCTAGAACTGAATTTGTAAAGATAGCTATATAAACTTAAATTATTAATTACTAGGTCAGCACTGATTCCCATATCGCCTGATCCTGCTGAGATTTTGGAAACCAATATATTTTTGTCTTGAACAGTGTTTGAAAGAAACTGGTTAACCTAAAAGGCCTTGAGATGTTAGGGGAATTACAGAAGAGAGACTCTGTAAATCAATACAATTTCTTCAGCAAATACTGTATCAGAAAGGAGGACATTGAATCCAACATCGTCAGCAATGAAGATAAAATCATTTATATCCAAGGAAGGGTAAACAGCTTCCGACTCAATCGCTGGCAGCAAAGGAGGAAATTGAAAGAGGCTCTCATCATGCAGCACCCACACTATCTTTGAATCAGCAGCAGACCCATTTACAAAGACTATTGGTTTGAAGAATGACCACCCCTTCAAGGCCTGCTTTTAACACTTGGTAGCAAACACCCTGTGCTTCCCTTTCTGAATAATAAGGATGTTTCACATCTTCAACGAGTGATTTCAACTGGTTAAAGAACTAAAGATGTTCTCTCCCATTTAACAGAGGAGTGCTGGAAATAATACAGGTATTTTTTTTTACCCTGCAATTTCAATGTTGACTAATGATGATCTAAAAGTTTAAAAATTGGTCTAGAATTGAAGACAGAATCCTCAAAGGAAAAAATCAGTGTTCAAAGAAAACATAAAAGAGTCCATAGTTTAGTGGTTACCTGAGGGTAAGGGGAGAGGAGGGAGGGCAGGGGAGTAGGGAGGGGGCATCAAATACACAGTGATGGAAAGAGAACTGACTCTGGGTGGTACAATGTATAAACAATGTAATACAGAATTGTACACCTGGGACATAGGTAATTTTTACCAACTAATGTCATCCCAATAAATTTAATAATTAATTAAAAAAAATAAAAGAGTAGACTTGGAAAAAACAGAACATGAAAGCATTTGAAGCATTGAGCTAGCTACCACAAATCTGCTGCTCTCTCTAACCCCAGTTGTCTAATCTTTAAAAAGGGGAAGAAATACTTCTGATTTGTTGTATACCTCCATTCAAATATTTAGTGATTATGTACTTCATGAGATTGTAAGCAATCCAGCTCCTGCAAAGTCAACAGAGCAAAAACAAATGTGTACAGCTTGTCCTCTTCACAAACATACCCCCATTCCCAGGAAAAGTCCAATGGAATGTCCCGAGGAGATGCTGGAGAGTCAGTCTCTGAATCAAAAGGAGGAGGAAAAGTGAAGGCTAGTTTAAAGTGGGAGTGTCTGACCTTCTGGTTTCCCTGGGCTACACTGGAAGAAAAAGAATTGTCTGGGGCCACACATAACATACACTCACAGTAACGATAGCTGATGATCTAAAAAAAAAAAAAAAGTCACAAAAAACATGTTATAAAGTTTTCAGAAAGTTACGAATTTGTGTTGGGCTGCATTCGAAGCTGTCCGGGGCCACAGTTGGCCCACACAAGCTTGGATTAAAGAGAATGGAGCAATAATCCACCAGTTACAGAGTACTCACTAACCATCGACCATAACATACCCAGCAGTAAGGCATAACAGAAAACACAGGAGCATGTGCATCAAGGTTCAAACCTTCTAGAAGTCAGCACTCTACTATCCCCAAAACAAAATTACCACTGAAAACACCCAGAGAACCATGACTCTAAGTCACAAATACATATCTTTTTTTAAAAACTAATATCCAACTTAGCTTGGTTTGAGTTACACCTAAGAGATAGTCATTAAGCTATAAGGTAGTTCACCCCCCAGCCCCCAGCCCCCAGCCCCATATCTTGCTAGCAATTTCTGGCACCAAGTTGTATTAGGAAGTATAATTAATAAGCAGTGTATTCAATAGTTGGTATATGAAACCGGTAATTTCCACCCTGAATCTCCTGTACCTTCTTCTCACAATAGTTGATGTCCAGATACCATAATTTCGATTTGAGTTTATCCATAAAACTTCTAGACACTTAGTCTTCAACCTTTAAAAGTCTGTGTGTCCTACTCTTAGCTCTTCTAGTATCTGCTGATGTCTTAGAAAAAGCTTAACTTCCCAAACATCCACACACCTTACTCATTCCAAGATGGTCAACAACAACAATTTCATTTCACAAGAGGAATTGCTTTCCCAATCTTTACTGATAGCAAGCAACTTTTTCTCCTCTACTAAAATACCTCTTAACCATTGCTTTTCTTTCAGAAATAGTTATTTCTGCCACCAGAGAAAACTTTCTCCTTCTTTTTATATAGATAAGAGGTAACACAAGCTGTGGAGTGTGATCTATTAATAGTTCTCCTTTAACACCAGAATTAGGGTGTTTTTATGGTTGACCAAATCCACAGATCTCTCCCTCCTCTGGCTCTCTTTACACCCTCCTGGCTCTTCCATTGACTTTAGGCTCTTAACTGTTAAGTTATAAATTGATCAGCATTCATCTGGTTCTTCCATAGATTGTGGACAAAACTAAGGGACATTGCAAATAATCCCTATTCAAGGTTAGGAAGCTTACAATAACATTCTTAAAATTCCAAGTGTCAAAGCATCAAAAGCGACTACAGATTTATAGTTCACAAAAAACAAAAAAGACAAATGGGAAACTAGAACAAAGTGATTTGCTGAGTTTTAATCACTTATAAATATAACAGTATTCCAGACATTTCAGGAGTTTACTTTTGATGTTTGCTTTTTTTTTTTAATTTTGAATTTACTGGATCTTTGTTAGTAAAAGTCACAGAAAACTAGTTATTAAAATGAAAGCATAAGACAGGGGTCCTATGACATTAATGACAAAGGAGCAGCTAGTGATATTCTGCGAATACTGTAGGCTATCAATCTTTTCCAAGCTAATGCTATAGTGGGCAAATATGGGCACTATATTACAGACAGGGAAATCCAGCTCATGCGTATTAAGTTTGTTGCCCAAATACAACCATTAAATCATGAGAA